>JBAMJV010008286.1:0-90608 GCA_037951105.1 Echinarachnius parma
CATGATCTATCATCATGTGAAGATTCATGATAATTGATTTATGTAATCTTTAGATATGCGACGAACAAAATTGGGAAGAATAATAAATAAATAAATAAATAAATGAATTATAATATTTTATTCCTGCATGTCTCACAGTAAACAATTTCGTACATATAAAATAAATTGTCATTACATAAAAAATAATAGAAACACACAGGGGTCTGGCAATTTAAGCTAGAAGCTTGAAGGGTTGCCATACCTAAGATTTGACAAGTTTTACATTATTCTTAAAACATAGATAAACATAGATTACTAAATACAAGAACAAAGTAATACAAACAAATATAAAACATTATTTACAATTAGAGAGAAATATGATAGTTAAGTCTCTACAGTATATTCTAGAGCAGGAAAACATGTAGCAGGCATGATAGAAAGGTACAGTCCATACTGGGAGAGAAATACGGGAAACAGAGAGAGAAAAGAAAAAGTGGGGGAGAGTTGAGAGGGGGGGGGGGGGGGGGGGGGGAGGTCAGAGGTGTGAATATGCCTTATGTAATTAATTAACAGTGACATGTCATGCCGATACACATACAAATATATAATATAGGTTTTCCCGCTCAATTTTGCACTTTTTTCAATCGAATTCATTTAGGGTCATTCGAATTCGCGCGTTGCCGCGTAATCGTTGGTATCGGTCTTCCAAATTCCGAATAAGTGCATGCGAATTCATGCATACGCACACGCCTTCGTGAATAGACACAGAAGTTCATTTATGGGCATTCGAATTCGCGAATGTGCAGCCAACTGTAAACGGCCTTTCGCGAATTCGAATGACCATTGATGAAAAAGGTATGCACTTTGTGCAAATTCACTTGCTCCTACGTGATTTTGAACGACTATTTACAAATTCGAATGCTGCTTTGGTACGGCGATCGCAAATCGCGCGAATTCGTTTGCTCCTATTATCAATTCGATTGACACAATCGCGAAATTGAGCGGGAAAACCTATACTACAATACATGATACAATGGGGAATTAATTAACCAATTGATTGAACACAATATTATTGTGTAATTCGGCATGACATATCACATATTATGTTACACAACAATGTTTTCAATGAGCATGCGTTTGACTGCATTTTTAAAAGAGTAAATTGTAGGCAAATTGCGTGTTTCAATTAACAAAGAATTCCAAACGTCTGGACCAGTATGTCTCACTGATTTATGTGCCAGTACTGTACGTGGATAAAACAAATGCAAGTTTGCTGCTTGTCTTGTCGAATAAGTGTGAATCGCATTGTTTTTCAAAAACATAGAAGTAAACGAGGCAGGCAAAATGCTAGTATTAGCATTATATATATATTATAACGAAACATAAGAGGTTTGAAGGAAATTAATAACACCGACTTTAAGAAATTTAAATATAGCAAACAATGGATCTGTGTGCTCACGATAACCTACTCCGGTACAAATTCTTAAAGCCCTTTTCTGTGACAAGTGAATTTCATCTGTTACACTCTTTGACACAGCCAACAGAATGTTATAATACAAAATATAAGGCAAAATCAAGGAATTATAAATCATTAATAGTATTCTGTTAGACACAAGATATCTTATACATGTCTATACATCATTTAGTCTACAACCAGTTAGTCTACGAATCACTTGGTCTACTATTTAGTTGGTCTACTAACCAGTTAGTGTACTATACATTTGGTCTAATATTAATTTGGTCTACAATCGATTTGGTCTACATGTACATTTGGTCTACAAATCATTTGGTCTACATGTACATTTGGTCCACCATCCATTTCGTTTTCCCAACAAGTAACATTATGGATTTACTATACATATTTAAAGGGATAGTTGAGTTTTGGTTTAGAGGGCGCTACACAAAATAATTTGTTTGCGAGATAATGACAAACTGAGTGTCGGAATCGAAATAGTATACAATTATAATGACAAATAAACTTTATTTGATCAAAATCGGTTCAGAAATGGCTGAAATATCCATAACCATAACCATTTGTAATTGTGGGGCCCAACAATTTTTAGATAATTTTGAATGATAACAGGCTTTTTACTTAGTCAGTAGTAATTTTGTATACCTTTTCGAGCATGGTGAAGTTATAACTATCAGTTTGTAATGTAATGGTGCAGGTTTTGGTTACTAAAATTCAGTTTTACTTAAACTGTACTCCCTTTTAATTCCAGAACTCAACTATACATTTAAAACTTTCTTGGTGATAATGAATTCTAAATATGTTTTCGTTGAAAGGGGAATTCGAAAATCACAATAATAAATATTTGTTTCTACTAATGAATAATGGGCATTTCCACGGTAACCGACGTTATGATTGTTATGACATTTTTTCATTGTAGTTATATTTAAATAAAGAGACCCGGGGGTCAGTGGTGTAATGAGCAAAATTCTTTTGGGGGGGACTTAACAAAATTCGCATCACCACCGGATATTGCGAGGGAGCGAAGCGACTGAGCGGGGGGAGGGTGTGGGAGGGGGGTGACCCCCTCACACGGTAGGGAGCTTTTGCATTTTTGGACTTGAAATTGTGCAATCTGGTGCATACCTGTATATGAAATTCTGACTTGACGACATGTACTATAATGTGCGTTAGTGCGTCATCATCGTCATGATTCTTAACCAGAAGAGGTTATGATTGATTCATGAAGAAAAACAAAAATGCACCCCAAAACTAATATGCGCAAAGTGACATATTCAGTTCAAACAGTGCATCAAAAGCATTATTTTATGACAAAACAACATGTATTCCAGACGTTGTATTCCAGACGTATACAAGACCGATTCCCGAGGGAGCGAAATGATAACCGAGAGGGGGAAGGGTGATGGGAGGGTGTGATGGTAGGTGGGTGCACGGTAAAGGTGTTTTTGCAATGTTTTAGTTGAAATTATGCAATCACTGTTATCGAATTAGATAAAAGCCATGATTTATTTATTTATTTATTTATTTTTTTTTTGGGGGGGGGGGGGGGCAAGTGCCCCCAATCCCCCCCCCCCCCACCATTACGGCAGTGCTGGGGGTCATACATTTGATAACAGTTGATATAAGTGAAGAAATCGGTGTAAGTTCGTTCACACAAACTGCTTTTTTTATCACACAGCGAGCAAAAATGTGTCGGTAAATGACGTTACGCACAAAAAAAAATATCGCAAAAGTGTGCAATACATGTATCATGTCCTAGAATACTAGAATGATGCGTTTGATAGGAAGTCATCCAACGATTTCCTTGAACGGGTGTAGAAATATAGAGTACCTTTTCCTTTTAATTATGCTGTGATGAGTGAATGATGGTAACTGTGACGATACATAACTGACCGTGGTTACACTTCCCTTGGACGCTTTATACATGTAAAATCATGATTTCGAATCGTTTGCAACATCTCACGTCCGTAATGTGTTAGAATATCAATAGCAAATGAAACAAAAAATTAAAGGAGACCGAGTCCATTTTGTTTCTGTTCTGTGAAAAGTTTATTGTATTAGTGACGGTACAACAAGTTAAATGGATAATTGAGTTTTGGTAAAGAAAGTATAGTTTTGGTCAAACCATGGATAGTACTTGTAGACTATCCATGGTCAAACTAAATTTTAGTAAGCAAAACGTGCACCATTATATTTCAAACTATAGTTAGGTGACCCTATAGTTATGACTCTACTGAGCTCGACATGTATACAAATTGTTCCAAACGACCAAGTTAAAAGCCTGTTACATGTATCATTAAAAAACAATTGGTTTTAACCATTTAAATATTGTGCATACATATATGTTATGTGGAAATATTGATTAGATAGAGAGATTATCAGCAATTATATAACACCTAAGAATGTTCTCGAGTTGAGATTGGTTAATTACAGGTCACATGATATTCAGAAAAAAATGATCTAATGCACTCAGTAATTGATCAGAGCGTGCATTAGTCGACTATTGCACGTCAGTGACGTCATCACTTGAATGGGTGATGAACTGGTTCACCATACACGTTACATGAATACATGGCATGCAGCGCTAGCGAGCTGCTATGCTCGCTCGTGTTTTATGTGTCGTTTTGCGAGAATACCCCCCCCCCCCCGTTTGTTTATTCCGTCGCCTAGGGGTCGCCTAGTCAACAAGCGCGCTATAAGCGCGTAGTACTGTCGAGGCGCGCACGAAATCGAATTAATTGCCTTAATTAAACAAGCGTTGTGCATGTGTATACGTAGTACAGTACAATATATAGCCGGCCTGGATCGATGTATACTCTATCTGTGCGCCTGTGTGCAACTTAACTTCACAAAATACTACGATCTTGTCGCGTTCTAATTTTACCACTGGATTATCAAATCTGGATTAAATCATTGTTTATTTAATTGTGATTGACGATACGGTATACCGTTTTACTGGACTAGAGAATTGTCTTGACTATTGAGTCTTGACAGTGATTCTGCAAACACCAGGCAAGAGCCAAGACCAAGTTTAGAGAAATGAATTGCCAATTCACATTATTTTATTTTATTGAGTTCTGGAACGGCATCTTTTCTCCTGGAATAGTTTAAACTTAAAGGTAAGAAAATATGTTATTGTTTATGTAAAGTACCGGTAGGTGTTATATAATGGAAATAATGACTGATTTTGTGCGAGGCAGTCTATTTGCACTCATCGTCAGCCCCGTCGGTACTATTTGAACTCGCTACTTCGTAGCTCGTTCAAATAGTACGGACGGGGCTGACGATTCGTGCAAATAGACATGCAATATCGCACTCAAAATCAGTCATTATTTCCTTACTATTTAAAAAGCACTTTTGTAAAATGTTGAAAAGAGGTGTTTTTGTTTAATTTATTAACGGCTGGATCAAAAATGGGGACAATAATTGTGGGGCCCCATATTTCTTATGAATTGATAATATAAACTCCGCACAAAAAGAAACAGGACACTTATTTAAGATTAAGACAACATATCTCATATCTTTAACGATGAAATATATGTTATTGTATATTATCAAATTAAAGATAAAATTGGACTCTTCGATATTAGCGTAGAATCCAGGAGAAATCATTCATAGTCTGTGGGCCAGAGGGGCCTACCGGTGACCCCCCCTATGATCCTCCGACTTGGGTGTCATTTTGTCCATTGATATGTCCAATGTTAGAAACAAAATGTTAACAAGAAAAAAACTCATTTATACTATGTTTTTTTACTACTTTTTTGGAGGTATGTAAAAATAGCACTTTTTCATGTTTTGCTTAATTTCTTAGGGTGGGTGAAAATTGAGATTGCATTAAATGCTCTTATTTCATAATGGCTAGGTCTTTATCTACTAAACTTTGCTGAAACCCATATCCGTATTAGCATATGGTACAGACAAATTTTTGTTGTCATAGTTAATTGGGTTCATATCATTTTGACGTCATCAAATTTGCATATGAAAAATCACGGGAATTTCCGTGAAACAAAAAGGTTAAAAAAACAATGTTCATTAATATAGTTTGTTTTTTTCACCGTGAAAATGATGGCAGTGAGCTTAAACTCACGGTTTCTACTAGCGAGAGTGTATTCAAAACAGAAACGTGATTATTCTTTGAATATAATCTACAAAAGGGAAATTTTTTATTACGTAATCACCATGTGTCATATGCAATTTTGAGGCATATAATGGCCATGTTATCTAGGTCACAAATGGGTACATATTGTTTCCTCTTTAATTTATTTATTTGATGGCCAATCACTCTCATATTTGGCATATATGTAAAGCTAGGGGGTTCCTCAGTTCACAATAAGTATAATTTCAAAAGGTCATCATATGAGGGCGCTATTCAATAAAATTGGTTAAAAAACATTAAAAATCCTATAAATTCGGACAATGATGCATTTTTTTCATTTGTTTACCAAACTTGATATTTTGCTTGCATTATAATGTAAATTTACTTTTCCTAGAATGACCTAAAGACGTTTATGTTGTATCTCATATTGTTGAGGGTCTAAATTAGGCCTAACTACTTCTGATCTAAATGCAATAGATAATACATTGCGCTACATAAAAATGCTTTCAGATAATTTAATAAATTGTAACCATATTTTATTCAGGGTGAGATTTTCTGATTGCCTAATTATCCAAACATATATAGCAAAAGCAAATAATTTGGGGAAAATTCTGGTCAGAAATTTGTTTTTCAGTATTGTAATATACTTCTTTTTGGCATCACATTTCTTTTCAGACAATTAGAGAACAAATGAATATGTTTTGTAGACAGTTCATTATTGTATCCCTCCTCAATTATGATTGTTTGTCATAAACTGATCGTTTTGTGTAGACAACTCAATGTTTGTGCATTCTTTGCAGGACATGTATTTTGTATTTGTCTGGTCTAATTTAGACAACAAATTTTTTTTCAGCCCGTGTTAATCTAGCCGAGAGTGAGTTATTTCTGTCTAAATATACGCAGGAGATTTCAACTGTCGCAGCACCACCTGGGGCTACAACAATTCCAACCCCGATGGAACTGCGCTTGAAGACTAGCTGGGCTTCAACAACTGGTTTACATCTCCTATTTGACCACAAAGAACCAGGTAGCTTCCACTCTGGTAGATGGAACACCTCATCAAACCCGGACCTCGCTTTCGCGAACCGGCTCAATGTTGCCCTACCCAGACGCACTACCCTGGCTGCCTTCCCAAGATCGCAACACAGGCCATCACTGATCATCCCAGACAGCCCAATATAGCCAATCAAAACCAAACCACTGAAGAGGTGGAACTTCCGCAAAGCCAGGTGGGATCAATTCACCAACCTAGTGGAAACAGGAGCAGACAGCCTCCCACCTCCATCCTCTTCCAACCTGGACTACGCGTACTCATCCCTGTGCAACCTCATCATCAAAGCAGCCAAGAGCGCCATACCACGTGGCTTTCGCCGCTGCTTCATCCTCATGGGACGAGGAATGCGACACCCTCTACAAAGATTTCATAGAGGCCAAACCCGGCGACGAAGCAGCTTCCAAGGCATCACTCCTAACAGACTGCCTAGATAAGAAACGCCGAGAGAGATGGGAGGAGACAGTACAAGGTAGTGACTTCACTCACTCAAGCAGACTGGCCTGGAAAACGTTCAATCGTCTCACTGGTAGAAGCCCCAAACCAAAGAAATGCCCTGTGACCGCCAACTCAATCGCAGAACAACTCTTCGAGAACGGTCGCTTCCCCAACGCAGACAAGAACCACACTCGCCAGACCCCTAGAACTACAGACCCATCTCCCTTCTCTGTGTCCCCTTCAAACTCCTAGAAAGACTCCTCCTGGCCCGGTTAGAACCAATCGTCGACCCCCAACTCCCCGACGAGCAAGCAGGTTTCCGCCGCGGCTGAAGCACTGTCCAACAAATAGTCAAGCTGACCTACGACATTGAGACCAGTTTCGAGAGCGGACTCAAGGCTGGTGCGATCCTGGTCGACCTGACTGCAGCCTACGACACCGTGTAGCATCAGGAACTCGTCTTGAAGCTACTCCAGATGGTCCCCGACCGTCACCTTGTAGGCTTCATCCTCAACATCCTGTCTAACTGCAGCTTTGTCCTGAAGACCAGCGATGGGCAGTCCAGCCGCCCTCGACGACTCAGAAACGGTCTGCCCCAAGGCTCAGTCATGGCACCCATGCTATTCAACATAATCATACATCAATGACATGCCCAATACTGCCTCACACCAGTATGGCTACGTAGACGACCTTGCCCTCCTCTACTCTGACAAAAGTTGGACCAAAGTAGAAGACACCCTTACAAAGGACATGGCCTTGATCGTAACATACCTGAACACCTGGAGGACTTAAGCTGAGCACTGCAAAAACAACTGCAACCGCCTTCCATCTGAACACCAAGGAAGCTTACCGCCAGCTTACAGTTAACGAAAATGGAACTCCCCTGCCCTACAACCCCTCTCCCACATACCTCGAGGTAAAACTGGATAGACAGCTCACATACAAATCTCACATTGACTATCTCTGTGCCAAATCATCAGCAAGGAATAACCTCCTCCGTTGCCTCGCAGGGTTATCCTGGGGTGCTAAGACATCCACACTCTGCACAGGCGCCCTTGCTCTAGTGTACAGCACCGCCGAGTACGCTGCCCCAACCTGGTGCCGGAGCACGCACTCTCGCAAACTGGACACTACACTCAACGAGACCATGAGGATAATAACAGGATGTCTATACCAACACCGACTGACATCCTGCCTGTACTCGCTGGCATTGCACCCCCGGCCCACCGGAGAGAACACAACACACAGCAACTAGTAAAACAAAAAACCCTTCAAAACCCCAAACACCTCCTCCACCACATCACCCAGAACGCCCAACCAGACCCTCAACGCCTGTGCTCCCACAGACCATTCATCCGCCATGCAGCAACCCTGCAGGATGGGACTTACAACACCCTTAGTGCATGGAAGGACGCCTGGAAGCACACTCCACGAACCCTGCAATTAACAGTGTCCCCCAACAGGTGCCTCCAGGTGCTGACCTACCGCGGAAAGACTGGGTAACCCTCAACAGGCTGCAGACAGGAGTTGGCCGGATCAGTGCCAACGTGCACCGCTGGGGGCTTAGACCCTCTCCAGCCTGCACCTGAGCAAACTGCTGCCCACATTGTCCATGAGTGCCCAATCCTCCGCCCACCAAACCCAAATCCCAACGTAAACAACTTGGACCCTGACACAATTCTTTGGCTGCACAATTTGCATGATGTTGCTTAGATGCCGAAGCTGCCTCAAACGAAAGAAGAAGAAGATGGGTAGGGAGCCAGTCTGCCCAGGTTTTGGGGTGCTCTTGTTGTGATTGCATGGTGCTGGTTTAGGATCAGGCGCTTGAAAATCTAAACGATGTGGTACAGAAGGTAGATGCTTCACATGAAAGGAATCTAACTAACATTAGCTATTGCCACAGCCATGCTTTCACATGCCGTAGTTCTAACAGATCATTCCTGAGGTGTCTATGACTAATGTAATTTACTAAGTATTCCGTTTATTGATATTATGAATATTGTGACGTAGTACGTTTCGTTTTGTAAAAGATCAGAGCAAAAATTTTGCAAAAGGCGTTGAAAGTTAATACACACACAAAGACGTTCCTATGCATGTGCTTCTTAATTATAAACAGCCTTTCGTGAACTAAACATATTGCAATCTGGACGTTAGCTTTATTTTGTTAAAACTTAATTCGTCACTTTCTGTCACCATGGTAATCCTGAATGTATCTACTTATCACATGAAATTGTTGTAATTATTATTTTATTTTTTTTTTGGTGGGGGGGGGGGGGGGGAGCGTGGGATATATACAAAAATAAACTGTCCACAGGACATATTAATTTTTTCTCTAATCTGAAAGAAATGTGATGCTAAAAAGAAGAATAATACACATAGGCCTACTGGAAAATAAGTGTCTGACCAGCCAGCATTTTCCCCAAATAATTTGTTTTTACTTCATATCTTTTTATAAATAGGCCATCAGAAAAACTCGCTTAGGACAAGTGTTATAGGGTTGCAATTTAATAAATTATTTAAAAACATTTTTATGTAGCGCAATGTATTCCTTATTGCACTTTAATGGTAACATGCAGATCAGATGGAACTAGGCCTAATTTAGACCCTGAACAGTGTCAGATTCAACATAAACGTCTTTAATAATGCAAAAAAAACATATCAAGTTTTCTATACAAATCAGACAGTTATAGAAAAAACTCATCATTGTCGGAATTATATAGGATTTTTTATGTTTGTTTTTATTTGTGTTAAATAGCGCCCTCATATGATGACCTTTTGAAATTATACGAGTTGTAAACTAAAGAGCCCCCCATAGCTTTACATATGTGCCAAATATGAGAGTAATAGGCCCTCAAATAAAGAAATGAAAGAGGAAATAATATGTACCCACTTGTGACCTAGATAACATGGCCATTATATGCCTCAAAATTGCATATGACACATGGTGATTACGTAATAAAAAATGTCCCTTCTGTCAATTATACTCAAATAATAATCACGTTTTATATTTAAATACACTCTCATTAGTAGACACCGTAAGTTTAAGCTCACTGCCATCATTTTTACGGTGAAATAAACAAACTATATTAATGAACATTGTTTTTTATCTGTTTTGTTCATGGAAATTCCCGTGATTTTTCATATGCAAATTTGATGACGTCATAATTATATGAACCCAATTAACTATGACAACGAAAATTTGTCTGTACCATATGCTAATACGGATATGGGTTTCAGCAAAGTTTAGTAGATAAAGACCTAGCCATTATGAAATGAGAGCATTTAATGCAATCTCAATTTTCACCAACCCTAAGAAATGAAGCAAAACATGAAAAAGTGCTATTTTTACATACCTCCAAAAAAGTAGTAAAAAAACATAGTATAAATGAGTTTTTTTCTTGTTAACATTTTGTTTCTAACATTGGACATATCAATGGACAAAATGACACCCAAGTCGGAGGATCATAGGGGGGGTCACCGGTAGGCCCCTCTGGCCCACAGACTATCATGCATGACTTGCCACGGTCAATTAACTACCGCAAGCTCTGTTTTCAGAAATAGCAAAAATGGAACATCCATTCAATCATTTAAATGTTGACAAGCATGCTGTAAACTATGACATAGCATAATTATTTCATTACAAATGTGATCTTTTTTAGTTTCATCTCAATAGAAAAGGTGTAAATAAAGACAAATTGTGAATTTTGTAGGTTTTATTTTCATCCAAATGTAACAAAATAGGGAATTGCATGGCTAAGGTGTATTCTTCGGAACTACAGTTAAATTGTGCTCTTATTTCAGCATGAAATTTGGTATAAATTAATCTCAAGAATTCTACCGTAGTCCAAAGATCTTCAAAATCTGATGACACCCTTGGTCAACCATTTGGGCAGTCTCTACAACACGTCACTTCTCTAGCTAACTATGGTTGAAATTGCAAGGACACATGAAACGACAAGCTTTATGCCTTTATTGGAAAATGTGTATTTTGGGAAGATGTTCATGACAATAAGGTTGAATGGTGTCATAATGCTTGCCAATTTATTCCAATTTCAGCTAAATCCAAAACATCCCCCCCCCAGTCATACAAACCCAGGCACGCTGCTGGGTTGTCGCTTTGCTCCCTCGCCAGAGATGGTCAAATGACATATCATCCCCCAATGGCAAGAAGAAATCGATGCCTATGGCGTAATCATTTAAAATCATCCAGATATGGTCATAAAAAAGGCTTCCTCTTTTAAAAAATTTACACATGAGGTATTTCAATGGATAGATTAGTTTTGGTATTGATAGTACAGTTTCTGTTTCGGTCAAGCTGCATTTAAGTAACCCAAACCTTCACTATTACATTACAAATTAATAGTTTTTACCCTACCATGCTCCAAATAAATTTAAAACAAGGACAGACGCCTAAGTAACAAACTGAAAAAGGCGCTCACTGAAAACTTATTGTTTTCAACCATTAAAAAGTGATCGTGCTTGTGATATGTTTGTGGAAATAATGATTAGATAGAAGGAGAGAGATTGTGTAACCATGGTAATGACATGCGATTATGGGCAAAATATACCAAATAACCGATAATGAAAATCAATGATTAAAAATTAGCATGTAAAATATGTACTTTTACCTGTGATTTGCTTTAATTTAAGCCAGACATGATTCATTGTATCTATTTTGTTTTGTTAGTAAGGTTACATTTGTACACGATGGTACAAGAAATATCTCTTCGAGAAACAGAATACCTTATTTGAGATTTCACGAATTTGTATCTAGTCCTGCTAATCTAATCGTGGCGTTCCGAATAATATAACAAAATAATTTATAACTATTTCCATTACAAAACTTACCAACATCAAACCACATATCCATATAATTTACGAAACTGCTAAGATTGATTTACTATAGAACAGAGAATTTACAAAACGAAGCACTTTCCATCTTTTTTTTTTCTCACTTTCGCAAGTTTGTCTTGGAGGGGTTTGTCTGTACTCGTTTGTGATCGTTTATGATCGTTTATGATTGCTCATGATCGTTTAGAATATGACTTGTGATCGTATGGGAGGATGATCGGGACTTCGATGTTTGTGCTAGTGAAGCCATGCGTTGGCTCACCCTGTGATGATATTAAATGTCTGTTTGAAACAAACTCCTGGAAACTGTGTTGTCATATAATCATTATTCCTGTTATAGAATCCATTCCCTTAATTCAGTCTTCGTAGATCTATGTAAACAAACATTGTGACGTCACGGGGTTGCGCACCTTCGGCACGATGGTTGCACACCTTCGGCACGATGGTTGCGCTGCTATCGGCACGATGGTTGCACAGGTATCGCCACGGTAGTGCAGGTGGTGAAAAGTAATCAATGCCCACGTGATCGATATTAGCCAATCACGTTACTGAATTTACCGGAGCCGTCTTATAAAGTGCATTAGTGCATGATGTCCGTGAAAACCTAATAATGGCGGCCTCCAGTGTTCGCGTAAATAGTGGTAAAGCCGATAGAGTTTTCACATTTTTCTTCCAAAGCTAAAATCTGAGTCGGAGTAATGTTACATATGATAAACAGGAATATTACGATGTATAAAGTAGTATTAACTCTTTTCTTGAGTTGCATTGCCCTTTAAGGTACAAAATAATAGTTATAACTTCACCATGCTCGAAACATATACACAGTTACAAACGGCTAGGTAAAACCTCTGTTCAAAAAGAGCTGTTACATTTCACGAGGGCGCACTCCAAAATCCCAATTAATTATCCATTTTATACAAAATTCTGCATTTTTTGTTTTTAATAATTATTCAATAGAGATATCATAAACAACGTTAAAAAAAACTTTTCAGATTTGTTTCAAATTAGACTTTATAATATTTAAAACTTTTTTCTAAAAAGTAAAAAAATCCCATAGTGAAGCAAATTTTGAATAAAAATATATGTTTAATGATATTTCAGCCATTTCGGAACCGATTTTGTTTGAATACAATTGTTCTGTCATTAAAATTGTATGTTTTTTCAAATGTGAGAGTGAGTTTTTCGTTATCTCACAAACAATATTTTGTAAAGTGCCCCCTATACTCAACTATCCCTTTGACTTTGCTTCCTTGCCATACCTATGCATCACTTCAAAATACTAACTGTACATGGTGAACAACATTTAATACACAGCGTGGGCGTTGTTGTAGACTTATAGCTAGTAGACCAAATCGTGTATAGACATATTGGGTAGTAGCCCAAATGACTAGTAGACCAAGATCATCGTAGACCACATGTCTGGTAGACGAAATGTGTTGTAGACGGAATGGATTGTAGACTAAATGATTTGTAGACGAAATTGTTAGTAGACTAAATAGAATGTAGACCAAATACATAGTAGACCAAATACCTAGCAGACTAAATGGGTAGTGGACGTATAGGGTGTAGACCAAATTACAGTAGACCAACTGGATAGAAATGGGGTGTAGACCAATTAGAATATGGACCAATTAAATGTAGACTAAATGACTAGTAGACCAAATGGGTAGTAGACGTATAGGGTGTAGACCAAATTACAGTAGACCAACTGGATAGTGGACCAAATTGGTGTGGACCAAATAGCAGTAGACTAACTGGCTAGTGGAACAAATGGTAGTAGACCAAATGGTCATAAACCTTTTATTCGACCATAACTTTTTTTTTAGTCCATAAATCCCCATTTGTTGTCAATATTCGAAAAGATTCTGAGTTGAAGATACGGATTCATACCTCATTTATGACAAGTAATTGTTATGACGTCATCATATTGAGGGTAACACCTGAAATTCGAATTGTACCGATTTTAATTGATTTTAAAATCGATTTCAGCGGACTTCCGACCATATCTTGCTTATTATCCATCAATTTTTTCCCAAATTTCGATATGTTGTAATTGGGGTTATGCTCTAAAAGAAGTGTGGTTATTACTATCCAACAATTAGAATTTAGGCACTATAGTGGGTCTCTTTACAATTGTGATTAGTCTGCCTTGCGTATTTGCGCGCATAACGCAAATAAATAGGAAACATATCGTTTTTACATTCTTCAACACACTCCATCAATTTGAGTCATTGTAACAAGGAACGCGTTCGCCAAAGTCAGAATTACGCGCGCACGCATATTGGCTAAATATGGTAAAAACATCCTTTTTTTTATTTGGCCATAACTTTTTGTAAAATCCATAAACCCCTAAATTGTAATCAATATTCAAAAAGATGATGAGTTGTAGATATGAATGCATACCTCATTTAGGCCAAGTAAATGTTGTGACGTCATAATATTGAGTGTTAAAGTTGAAAATACGAATTTTAATAGATTTTAAAATCAACTACAGCGGACTTTCGACCATATCTCGCTTATTCTCCGTCGATTATCTCCCATATTTCGATATGTTGTAGCTGAGGTTATGCGCTAAAAGTAATTAGGTCTCAAATATCCAACAATAGGAATGTAAGAACTATAGTGTGTCTCTATACATTATGATTGTCATGAGTTATTCTTTGTAATTTGTCCCATTACTATTTATCTTCCTTGCTTGATTAAGCCCAATATTATAAAAACTAAATATTAAATACGTTAGCAATATCTCCTGGATCAACAATTTCTTTATTATCATTTATAATATTTTGAGGAGCTTCCATTCGGTTGCGCTTACACAAAATGTCTTTCACAAATCTCCAGGTAGAGGACATATTGCCGCTCGCACTTTCAAATTTTCTCAAATAAAATAATTTCCGTGAGGACCTTACGATGGGATGTCAATTTATTACGATATTTCAGTTTCAGTTTCAGTTCCAACAAAAAATAAAATACATAGCATTGTACAAAGCAATACAAGGTTTACATGTGTGAAATAAATTGAAATAGCTGTACAATGAAGACTAGAATCATATATGGTCAATAATATATTTGGAAATGGATGCGTACACGTGCGTAAGTTACGTAATATACGCGTTTATTGCATGCGTACATTGTATTCATGTCGAATTGTTTGAACGAGTTGTCTTCTTTTTCCTTATACTTATTTCTTATACTTCTCAACATTCACAAGTGATGATTTCTTTACACTCCTTTTACACTGTTGGTCATAATGTTGGAATATTTTTTTTTAAGGTCAAACTTCATTCATTTTCCCTATTTTTTCGCCTAATGAACTATTTTAGACTAAAAATAATGATTATATAATGTTTCCAAACTACCAATGTACAATGAATGGTTGAATTGGTTTGCATTAATTAATAAAGCCTTCTGTTTTGAGCGTTGAAAGACATGACCTTTCATGATGGGCCCCTTTTCTTTATCCAAATCGTATGTCCAGCAAGTCATCATTATGTGTCATTTCTCAGCGCTGGCTTTAAAACTTTCAACCAAAATTGGCACAGAGGCTCTCTAGGTCATTTTCCCGTCCAAAGCCATTGCCTACACGCCAAACGATGCTTGTGCTCCACCAGGAAGGGGTGTCAACAAGCAATGTCCAGCGTTTCGTTGAAACATCGTAGGTTAGGATCTGTAAAATCCTCAGACGTCATCGAGAGGAGTGGCAATTAAAGCTACGGGAATCTCTAGGACGTTCACAATTGACCACCAGGATAACTGATCGCAGATTGCTTAACCTGTTCCGTAGAAACCGGAAATGCCAAAATGGAGCCTTCGCCGTCTATGAAGAAAACACTATAGAATCAACGTTTTTCTCCAAACTGTAGACCAGAGATCCCTCTAACACGGTTATCGAGCAAGACAAACTACCAAGTGTCCACTCTAAACCATGCAACCGAGATTTACCGGACGTCCCTGGACAAGGGAGCCCAGAATATTGCCGCCTGGACACTAGAGATATGTCATCTGAATGGGTACGAGCCATAACATCCTTGACCAAACAGATGGAGGACAATGGGTTCGTCTATTACGTGACGAAAAGCCGGAAGATGTCTGTATTCACAAAAACGACTTGAGGTTGTGACGGCCCAACGGTGGTATGGCTCATACCCATTAAGATGACGTATCACGAGTGTCCAGGCGGCGATCTTCTGTACTCCCTAGTCCACGGACGTCCTGTAAATCTTGGTTACATGGTATGGTCTGGACACTTGGTAGTTTGTCTTGCTAGGTGACCATGCTAGAGCGATATCTGATTTGCAGTTTTGCAGAAGGCGTCGATTTCATAGTGTATTCTTCATAGACGGCGAAGGCTCCATTTTGGCATTTCCGGTTTCTACGGCACAGGTTAAGCAATTTGCGATCATTTGTCCTGGTGGTAAATTATGGACGTCCTAGAGATTCCCGTATCTTGAATTGACCATCCTCTCGATGACGTATGAGGATTTTGCAGATCGTATAGCCTGCGATGTTCCAACGAATCAATGGACATTGCTTGTTGACACCTCTTCCTGGTGGAGCACAAGCATCGTTCGGCGTGTAGGTAACGGCGTTGGACGGGATATGATCTAGAGAGCCTCTGTGCCAATTTTGGTTTTAAAGCCAGCGATGAGAAATGACACATAATGATGACTTGCTGGACATACGCTTTGGAGAAGGAAAGGGGCCCATCATGGAAGCTTCCGCCTTTCAAAGCTCAAAACAATAGGCTACATTAATTAATGCAAACCACCAACTATTTATTGTACATTGGTAGTTTGGAAATATTATATACTAGTTATTTCTAGTCTGGAATGGTTCATTATGCGCAAAAATAGGGAAAAGGAATGAAGTTTAATCCAAAAAAAAATATATTCCAACATTATGATCAACAGTGTATATAACACATTTCTCCTTTTAATAGATTGAATAATTCCTTTCGTAATCCAAGGTTGTCTCCCCTTATTTAGTCTAATGCGTTCCAAGGGTATGTGCTCATCAAAATAAAAATATTTTTTTCTCAAAAAGAACTCAAAGGCCTGCTCAGCGTTATCACAAGCTATCACATCAGCCCATTCTTCTAAAAATAAAGCATGATTTAAATTAAGTATGTTAGTTTTATCAAAGTGACACTTACTATAATTACATTTTTGCCGTCGCCCCTTAATAACATGATCATAGAGCATAGAAAACACTGATGGTCGGATATTTCACAATATAACAAGCCCGACTGACTATGACCCTTTTCCGTCTTCACAAAAATATTATCCACAGTGTCAACGACGGACCATTAATTCGTATTGGTTTATCAATCAATATTCCAAGGGCATTCGATTCCGAAACAGTTCGAAGACGAAGGGTTACTTGGGTTATTACATAGCAGATCAATATTATAATCACCCATAATACAGACATATTTATTCAATTCATTTATATCAACCAATACAAATTCAAGATCATCTAAAAAAAAAAGGTATACATCTGTATTGAAGAGCTTAATTCCAAAAGGCACTAAATCCGCTTTTCATCAAATTTGATTGTCTTGCACGATTAAAGGGATCTAGTAACTTTGTTGACATGTGCAAAAAGTGATGAATGGTTGATGCAATGTATATTGTTGTTATCTCATATGTCCACAGGGTATTGTGTGAAAATTTCAAGTCAAATGGACATTGTATGGCCAAGTAATGAGCGAAAATGCAAAGTGATATTCAGTAACTCACTGCACTCACTTTGTACACGGAAGAAAAACTCGCCCGGATTTTTTCTTATCTGAATACTTCAATCATACATATCTTTGTAACGAAAGGGAAATTTGAAAAACCGAAACCGGTCCCGTGATTTTATTGTTAATACGAATACAACAAGGTATAAGGGAACCGCTAGAATTAGAATTTTATTTTGAGGATTTGGACAATATTACTAAGTCCCTTTAAATGCTCATCATACATGCGCATTTAATTAACCATTTCACTCCTCAAAATAATTTTTAGAATAATTATGAACAAAATTGGAACACAAATTTTGTTTAGTTCCAAAAGGCGCTAAATCCAAAATTGTTTAATTCCAAAAGGCGCTTAATCCATCATGTGATCAAACAGGCACGTTTTGACCAATCAGAGCGCAGTAACAGCGTAGCAGACGATGCCTACCTACTAGAGAAACGCCGTTTGCCTGATCGCTGACAATTCATTTTAATTCTGTCTGGTTTAAAACCTTTTGAAAGCGTTGTGTAAGGACACACACCAATGACTTAGGGTTGAATAGTTATTTACACAACCAGAGATCCCCCAAAATGGCTGAGAAATGATGAATTCTGTGAAGAAGAAGAAAACGTACAGGCTGAGCTTCGACTTCCTATTTGGTAAGTATTGCCCCATACACTCATTTTCGTGTTAGTATAATTGTGTGCCTCTGTAAGTGTCATATTGCATGTAAAATGTAAGAGCATCGCCAATTAAAACAATATAAACAGTATAAAATGAAATAAAAAATACTTTTAGTTCTCAAGAGAAAGTGGGTTTTAATTTTACAGTATCTATTTGGGTATTGATCCGTTTTATATTATAGATCTGCTGCACCTAAAATACAATGGCGTACTACAATACTTTGTAGATGTGGCGTAGCTGTAACCATAGTCGTAAACACGATTGCTACTGGCTGCTACTTGTACTATGCAAGTACTCGCTAGCGGCAAGTGAAAACTGCAATGCAGATATTGAATAGCATGCCATTGGCATTAGGCCTGCATTAGCACAAGCAGTACCTAGCTATAAAAGCACTGTCTGTGTAGTTGAATGCATTTAACCCATTGCATAATACAATATGGTTAGTGTGTGTGTTTTTAAATTAAGTTTAGATTGAGTCGTCCTACCATAGATGTTGATTGAGTTTACCATACGTGCATAACTCAATAAGCCATAAGAAAAAGTGATTCAAACAATGAGCATTAATTTATCTTCTTTTTTTCTATTAATAGGGAATATCTCGGTTGTCCTAGCCAACGTCAAGTTCGCAACCGACGATAGATGACAACTTCTACCACGAATCTCTGTCGTCATGCCCCACGTCGATCTCCATGACGAACGACTGACGTCAAGTTGGTGGATGGTGACCGCAACTGCGAATCTCGGTCGTCATGTCCCATGTCGATCTCCATGACGCGACGACTGACATCTAGTTTAACAACCGGTGCCAGTGGATGGTGAGAGCAACCGTGAATCTCGGTCGGCATGTCCCACGTCGATCTCCATGACGCGATCACTGACGTCAAGTTCAACCACGTGTGGTGGATGGTGACAGCGACCGCGAATCTCGGTCGTCATGTCCCACGTCGATCTCCATGATGCGACGACTGATGTCAAGTTTAACAACCGGTGGTAGATGGTGAGAGCCACCGCGAATCTCGGTCGTCATGTCGCGCGTCGATCTCCATGACGCGATCACTGACGTCAAGTTCAACCACGTGTGGTGGATGGTGACAGCGACCGCGAATCTCGGTCGTCATGTCCCACGTCGATCTCCATGACGCGACCACTGACGTCAAGTTTAACAACCGGTGGTGGATGGTGACAGCAACCGCAAATATCGGTCGTCATGTCCCACGTCGATCTCCATGACGCGACGACTGACGTCAAGAGTTCAACCACGGGTGGTGGATGGTGACAGCGACCGCGAATCTCAGTCGTCATGTCCCACGTCGATCTCCATGACGCGATGACTGACGTCAAGTTTAACATCCGGTGGTGGATGGTGACAGCAACTGCGAATCTCGGTCGTCAAGTCCCACGTCGATCTCCATGACGTGACGACTGACGTAATGTTTAACAACCGGTGGTGGGTGGTGACAGCAACCGCGAATCTCGGTCGTCATGTCCCATGTCGATCTCCATGACGCGACGACTGACGTCAACTTTAACAACCGGTCGTGGATGGTGACAGCAACTGCGAATCTCGGTCGTCATGTCTCATGTCGGTGTCCATGACGCGACGACTGATGTCCATAACACGCTGTGCACTTTACAGTGCATGATACTAACTCAATTTTTTTTTTCAGTTTGACATAACTAAGCGATTTCTATCAATATCTGATTTATTTGTGTCATTTTCTCGAATGGCTTTTATAGAATGAGTAAAGCAATTTTGCAAGATAATCATAATTAATTACGTCTCTTACTGATTGTTTATTTTGTTTCCATGGTTACTGTGGATCTGGTTAATATCCTTATTTCTTCTGATTTTCTAAAATGTGTTGAATTAAGATAACAAGTGAGAACATGATGATTGAAGTTGTGCTTGGACTGCTTGGAGAGAAGATCATGATGCATGGTTGGCATCTGTGTGGAATGTGCAGAATGACGGTGGTACAATAAAATGCTGCACAGTGTTAGGGCATAGATATGGATGTAACAGGTCATTAGAAGCTTGATTCATATTCTAAAACAATTCTAATCATCACAGGATAAAAGTAATTTTTGATCGATAACCAACCATACGTATAACCTGTATAGTCTGATATCATGCGTTAACATTTTAATTCCAAAAGGCGCTAAATCCATGTTTATTTCCAAAAGGCGCTAAATCCGGTGAAAAATTATTTTGAAAAAATATTTAAAAATTACTACTATAGCAGGATTTCTTTCATGCGTGTTTTTTAATGTGTTATGATAGGTTTTCATTATGTGTGAAATCTCCATCATTGAAAGAAGGGAAAGTGGTCTAATAAAAAACATTGATTTACTCGAAAAGTCCAAAAATGGATTTAGCGCCTTTTGGAATTAAACTCTTCATTTCTAGAAATTAAATTACTTAACTAATTAATATGTGATTTCCAAGATAAATCACTATCAATATTTTAAGCCTCGTTGTAAATTAATATTATTTATTAGAATATGTCTAGGGAGTGAATGTATCGTGTTACTAAAACCATACGTGTTTTAACAATATTTAATGACTGAAAATGAGCAAAGAAAAATAGGCTTTAATTAATACAAAAAAAAACTGTATCACTTCGCGTGATCCTGCGCCATTCTTTATACAAGTTGGTTTAATTATCCTTGGGATTGGCACAGTTTATATAGCTTCTGACTAATCGAGCATTGAAAAGGGTTTCATGGGAACGGCCGACATACAAAAGTCTTCGTGGCTTGGTGGTTTGAGCACCAGTCTAGCAATCCGGAGGTCTCGGGTTCGAATCCCGGCGAAGCCTATTTTTCTTTGCTCATTTTCAATTATTTAAATATTTCTAATCAGTTAACTCTAGGTTAGAATTTAATATTTAATGACAATTTATTTAAATGAATCGATTTCTGAACAAATTTCATTTCATTATTAACTATATTCAATAAGGCCTCTGGTTCACGATGTGAAAAAAAAGGTTAGACTCGTTCCGCAAAAAGGATAAAATATAGTATTTGAGAAGCATTAGGAAAGTCATTAATGTATATAATAAAAAAGAAGAGGGCCAAGGAACCCTGGGGTACTCCACAAGATACAAATCTGTGACTTGACTCATGTCCATTCACAACCAGTCCAACGTGTGCCCACGTATTCCATAATGATTTAACTTATATACTAATATATTATGATCTATTCTATCGAAGGCCTTGGATAGGTCCAAAAATATTCCAATCGTTTGTAATTGATCGTCAATAGCATGTGCAATCTTATTAATAAATGAAAGCAACGCATGGGCTGTAGAGTGTTTTTATGTAAAACCAAATTTTGAACTGGATAACATTTTAGTCATTTACAAATGTAAGTGTACGTGAATAAACCAGCCTTTCGAGAATTTTCGAGAGGGACGACAACACAGAAATTGGCCGATAATTATTTAAATCCTCATGACTTCCTTTTTACAATATAGGGATGACCTTAGCGATTTTCATTTTGTCTATATTGCAGTACGGCGGGAAAGGTTGCACCAATAAAGACCTGTCTCTTATTAATGAGACGGCCATCGCAGCCGTCGAGAGATAGAGAAACTTAATTGTATCTTGTATATTGATATAATTAAGGAGACACAACAAAATGAGCATTTTATCAAATACAAATTTGTCCACTTAATTGTCGGATGAATTAACAGTATGTATACAATAATTATAACCTTGATTACATTTCAGAGTTATACCTCAAAATGCTACGATCGCTGAACAAGGAGGGCGTGTTTAGTCAAACCGAAGTTTGGGATGCCGCCTTTCACGTCTACAACACCATTTGGAACCTGAGTGACTATAGCCGAGCTATAGCAATCACCTTTGCTGAACTTGGCCTCATATCCATCTGCACGACCAACATATCCTTCCAGCCTTACCTGAGCAAATTGTCCAAACAGGTACAGTCAGACGCAAGAACCAGTTTTAGAGTTGTGATAACATTGTAATATATTTGAATAATTTGTCTACTAAATGCATGATAGCATGCACAAGGGCAAATGATACTTAATTGTGGCGTGTTAAGGACACTTTGGTAAACATATTGTTAAATGTTTGCCGGCATGATGAACACGTTTAAAACTCGCTGCAAAAGTTGACATTAAATTTAACCTTGATAATTCAAATTGACATTTGTATAAATTACAAAGACAATTCTTGTACGTCATGAGTGCTTTACTTAACATGATGTCAGGGCTGATTTGTCCTCTATTTTGTCCTCATTTCAATACTTATGCGCCCCCTCCCCCGCCCCCCGCTGCTTTGCCCTTTTTACAAATACGCTACGAATGTATCATAATTGTATACAATGTCATTGCACATTGTAGTACAATGTAGTTGTACATTGTATAACCTAAAACAAGCATGTGCTTGTGATTTTCAAAATACTTATTTCCACTGAGAGTGAGAGTAAATACGGACATGCTCATGAATCAAAGATATATAAGAAACTTAGCAACAATCAACTCAAAATACCACTGTGTCTGCCGAATATAAAAGCAATTAGTTTGACTACATGTAGCAAGTATTAGCCCATAATAGAACAGTTATGTACAATAAGAGGTACGCTCATCGACCATCAAATGGATTAGCGTATATGAAGATTGATTTGCCATATCCTTATCATGCTTTAAGACGTTATATTAACTTGTTCGTATTATTATTTAAGTATTATCTTAGTATTTTGTTCCAATTGAGCTATTCTTCTGTGGAATAGGTCATAGTAAAGACAATACACATATTTATAAGCACGACCGTTATGAAGAGCTTGGAATGTGTTGGTTATTTTAATGTTACTTCTTCAGGGACAGTATACAGAGTGTATAAAACAATAAAAGGTACTTGACCTTCAAAGGTAAATAATTTCAAAATGATATATATTAATACCATACAAAGGAGCCTATAGATGTAAGGTGACCGGTGCAAAACCCAGTTTTTGCAAGTTTTGGCTAGTTATTATATTTCTTGAAATGAATGGTGCCATGTAAATAACAAAAATTTAATACGTTTTATTGCCTTTTGTGAATTAATTAATCGTTCAATTGAATATATTCACTAACCATGACAGACTGAGTATATTACAATTTACGTCGGTGGACAACCACCAGAATGAAATTTCGTCAGAAATTAACAGTTGGATGGGACTTTGTTGAAGTGGTTCGGAAAATTTGTCTTTGATAATAATTGGGAGCATCTACCTTCAGATGATAAATGATATTCTGTACGTCAGTTGGATAAACAAATTAAGAGATAGGTGCCTTGAGTATTTAGACATATCTGGAAGGTCCAATCAAGTGGATCCGTCCATCGTCTTTTCGCTCTGAGAGATAGACTACGGGAAGTCTTTGGGAACATGGTGAAAGCTTAATTATTGCGCCTAATTATGACTGGGGTGTCTACCAATGTCCCCTGTTGATTTATTTATGTTGGCAAATTTAACGAACAAGGTGTTTTCATCTCCTCGTCATGACCTGGATGATATGTTGGCATTCGACACGAGATAGATGTTTTGTACACACAAAACAAGCATCGACTTGAATCACGCAACATTTAATTGTGGCACTATTGATTTTAACAATGTATTAATTAGTCAACATTTGCCAAAGTGTTTGCCACCTGTTCTCCTCAGCAGCAAATAGCGCAGCAATGCGTGGCACTGTTGATTCAAACGGTATAACATGGAAGCTATATAGTCACTCTTTTCATCTATATCATGTTTATGTTATGATAATATAAAGTTTTGATTTAATTCACCTTTGAACTTGGTAACATAAACGGAATCGTGTCTCGCGATTATGTAATATTAAGTATAACATTTCATGTAATTATGTCCTTTCCTAATGGCATGGCGGTGCAACAAAAGGAATGTGTGCTGTACCTGGTTAAGGCCTCGTTGTGCATTGTACACAACATGGCCAAGTGCCGCGAAACTCATCAACACTTTGTGGACACAGTGAAAGAGCAGCTGAAGATCTTCGACACGGCAGTAGATAAGTTGAAGATATCATCGTGGAAACATTATCCATGCATGAAGACTATCGGGATGATGACATTGGCTCATATCGCTAAAGGAGAACAGCTTGAAGTCGTGGCCGAAGAAGGATCAGGTAAAATTAAGTGATTATTTAGGAGTTAATATCACATTGTAGTATGTTCAACCCACGGGTAAAGGGAGAATGACTTTTATGGGTAAGTGCTCTAACTAAAGGAACGTAGCAACACTTGACAATAAGAGGCGCTGTTTGTAAATGTATTATGTACACATAGTATATGATATGAGTTCGTTTCCAAAATAAAACTTTAGGTCCACTTTTGTAGGTTTTGAGAAAAAATGTTCTGTTTTTATTGCTCATAGTTAGCAATGTAGAGAGGATACTCAATTTTATCACCTGACTTAGTAAATACAGTACACGCCGCTGCCGTGTTATATTTTGGGATAGCACATGGGTATAGCACACCCCTGCAAGTCAAGTCAGATGATAAAACAGTTGTTAAATTGTAAACATTCGGGAAAATCCTACCCTCGGGATTTCAATGCTATTTTCACTCAGTATCATTTAAAATCCCTCGGGACGTAATATTACCTGCTATACCCTTCACCGCCATTTAACAGCAGTAAAGGAACTCTTTAAACAAATCCCAGCATCTTCTGTTTTTTGGTCATTAATTTTTGTTTTTCTTTTGTGGGGGACCTAACCTTTTATGCAAACAACACTTTGTTCGACCTAACGTCTTTGAAAACAAAATAAAATAACATCTGCGTAAATTGTAACAACTTTCCAGTTTGAATTTGAGTTTTCTGTTAGCTTTACCGGAAAGAGCTGCTCAAAATCTATACATTAAGCTAAACAAAATAATTTTGATGGAAAATGGACCTAACCTCTTTTGGAAACGAACTCTTCGGAAAGAGTTCGTTCCCCCCAAAAAGGTTAGGACCACTCGTGTAAGTTAGCAATGTTGAGAGGATATAAAATTATATTACATGAAAGAGCATCATAATAGGATTGTGAAATAACTCTTGAAAAAAATCCCAGCACCTTTCGTTTTCTGGTAAAATGTTGTAAACGGTTTTTTGGGACCTAACCTTTGTTTTGGAAACAACAATGTGTTGGACCTAACCTCTTTCGAAACAAATATGAATTTTCTTTGTAAATTTTAACCACTTTCCAGTATGAAATTCAGTTTTCTGTTAGCTTTACCAGATAGACCTGCTCGAAATCAATATATTTAGCTACAAAAATTAATTATAATGGAAATTAGACCTAACATCTTTTGGAGAAAAGCTGTTATTATAATAACCATTATTTACATATAATGTAAGTAAATGTATCATTTTATTTGTAAATAATGTTTGTACAATGTAAATTGTTTAAATATAGTTATAATTCATTTTTTAATATTTATAAATAATTACAATCTACGTTTTCATTATTTATATAGAATCGTTCTCATTTATATATAATGACAACATCATTAATATCAAGTATATATAATTGTTATTATTTATAAAGAGTTACATTTCATATTTGCATTATTTATAAATAATTGCAATTCGAAACTACATTATTTATAAATAATTGAAGTTCACATTGGTATTTTTATAAATAATTGCAGTTCGAAAATTCATTATTTATAAACAATTTAAATTAACATTCCTACTATTTATAAATAAATGCAATTCGTAACTTCATTATTTATGAATAATTCAAATTCACCTTGCTATTATTTATGAATAATTGCAGTTCGAAACGTCTTTATTTTGTTTCGTCATGATGATGATAACATTTGATGTATAATTGTATTAAAATAATTTGTTTTGTAAGCATTATTCTAACCGCCAACTATTTGTTTTGGTTACAGTTATAATACGTTATCTAACAGAGGTGTTGAGAGCTACCTCAGCTGTCAATCCGGAAGAGGACAAAAGGAGTCGGGGTTTCTCAGAACACGACCTGATTTCGGCTCTTTGCAAACTATCCTTGTGTACAGAGATCAAATCCCAGGTGGGTACAAATTAGTTTGTGGTGTTATTATCATTAGTACCAAAGCGACTGAGCGGGTGACGGTGGGCGAAGGCGTGTCCCTCCTCTCACCATAGGGTAATTTTGCGTGTTTTCCTTGAAAAATGTGCAATATGGTGTATACCTAGAAAAGAAGTTTGACGTATACGTATATCACACGTATCACCTATCGATTTCGTCAAGATTTGTATTTACAGTACTTCTTTCTTTATCTGATCTTCCCAATTTTGTGCGTCCCATATCTCATGATCAGATGAATCAATTGTCATGAATCTTCACACGATGAAATATTATGATCTAACTTAGATCTACAAAGCTCTTTAGAGACGTCACATCACCATGACGTCATCAGGACGCCATTTTGTAAAATATCAATAATCATCATATCTCAGTCATGCATCATCAATTTCAATTCACATGTCGCATCAATACTAATCAGGTCAATTGTCGTCTAGCAAGCTTATTCGCATCCGCTTGCATTCGGAGACGCGCGCGTACGCGTCCGTCAAATGAAGTTTCTTTTGTAAATGTTCTAAACCCCAACCCGAGTTATTTACTATATGTTTTAGATAATTGTAAGCGTTTCAAAAATGTCCATGCGTGCGCGTCGGCGCGCCAGTATTGGCGCGCATAACGAAAATAAACAGGAACATTTTCTTGTTTTCACATAGTTTGCAATTCTTATACATCCCTCACGGCGGTTTCACGCGCTAGATAAGTAAAAGGGACGGGTATCAAAAGAACCGGATGTGATCAACAACTTTGTCAAAAAAACAACTGCTTTGCTTCACTTGATGGTCCGGTAAAAATGACATGACGCAACTCTGGCCAAATGCATGTCCTCCTAACACGCCATGAGGCTGCACGCACGCTATTGGTATAGTGCTGTATACATGCAGGAACGCTATCGATTGACTGCTCTCTTCAATCAAGAGAGCCATCGCCTTGCTGCTTTATTCTATTAAGCACTTGAACATGTCTCCAAATAAACCTGGCACAGGGAGGATTTGTTGCTGGCACAATGGGGATTAGCGGCGTGGCACTGGGCTGTATACATTATGGCAGGAAAGAAACCCTGACTTGTTTAATATTTGTGTTTAAAACAATACAACTTCTTGATTATTTCTAGTGTTTTATACAGAATTGATTGAAACATGCAATTTTGAACCACATTTAAATAGCTTACTTTTCTGTTTTAAATTTGTTCCGTTTTTTACTTTGGACCATTAATACCGAATCGTGCAAGATTTCGACATTAGGATTTTCTAATTTTAGAATGTTATGGAAATATAGTATTTCTAATACATGAACATGTTAACTATATTGTGACCCACCGCTATATTGTGTGCAATGGCCCTTCAAAGTTAGGCTATATTTCTGCCGTTTCATGCTGCTTTTGCGGAGTAGCGGATGTTCCCACATTCCCTGCCTGTTCTACCGGCCTAGTCCGGACTGAGCAGTCGGTAGTGAGGGTTGAATTTAACTCGCGTTTTTTCTATTTTCACGAGTTTTGCAACGCGACGTTAGCCAGCGCTGGCCCGTTCGTGTTACAGACGATGCTGGTGTTTAAGAGCCGTGCAGGCCAGGGATATAATCACCGTCACCGCCCATCACTATTTTATCTAGTATCATAATTAGCCAAATCAGGAATTCTTTGTAGCCTACCACTACCAGAAATGTTCCCTGATTGCCTATAATCTATCAAATGAGAATTTTTGTTATTTTTAAAATTTATTTTACTTTAGTTTATAACTAGAAGTAGAATAGATCGACCAGGTGACAGAGCTGCCGGTCGGTACTATTTTGGAAATCTATCTAAAACAAATTTATTGAAATATTTTGACATAATAATAAATATGTTTGTTGTGTTATGATGTAGGCATATGAGCCCAAGCACCACACTTTCGGTCATAAGTCGCTGTGGATCTTTAGTACATAGAGCCTCAAAATCATAACAAATTTTCTCTGGGTGAAAATTTCAACTTTATGGGATTTGATACTTACATATTTTATCTACATTATCTGAAAATTGCAGGTCCTAATTCGAATTTGTTATACCATAACTAATGATTTCACTCAATGTGTGAGAATGCTTTTCTGTATGATGCAAAACTTTAGAAGCGATTTTTTCTGTTGTTTAACAAATGGCGAGGCTCTGGTCCACGTTTTTAAATTGCATTTTTCTGGCCTTCAACAAACTTATATGTATCAAGTTTTACATCATTTTAAAGTTGAAATCCTAGAAAATTCAAAACATTAACAATCTCAATTTTGATATTTCCGACAATTAACCGAAAGTGTTTGACGCGGACACATATGAAGTCACTGGAAAGATTTAACATTACGAAAATACTCAGTTTGCTTGATTCCCACCTCGGTGGAAATCAACTGGTCTCATTCTTTTCCGATGTTGACACTTTTATCTCTTCTGCCAACAATCCCATGCTAGTTAACTGCCCCCTCCCCCAGGCCGAGTGCTATCATTCTCTGGGCTGCAGTAAACTGCATGGCCACTCGTATATGTTTGTAGACCTCTTCATTCTTATTTACATGACCTATAAACATTCAGACAGCATGTCTATTTAAGTGGTCTGTAGCAGTTATCCTGTCTGTAGTGGCCACTAAACTAAACATGATTTCCCTGCAGAGAAAAAAAATGGAATGATCATGTCTGCAGTTGCCATTTTGTCTAATAAAATCAAAACACAACAAGTCTCTATTGAGGCCAAACACAAAAAAAGGGAGTACCATTTATTAAACAATCATTCTGGTAAATGTGCAGGGAAAGATTGCATCACTGTTTTCCCTTGAATGAGTATTCTCTCTCCTATCTCTTTTATACACACATTTAAAGGGGAATTCCACCCAAGAAATGTGATGTATCTAACATTTGTCTGGCTATTTGTCTGGCTATTCCTGCGATACATGAAAGTCTTTAATGTCGAGTGCTGCCGAATCGCGACAACAAATATCATTTTGATTCTCTCCACACAGCTAGACAATTGGATTGTAAACTAAGAAGATGCATTCCCTGGAACTGAACTCGTTATGTTTAGCCACTAACTTAAAGTTTGTAACTTGTTTAGAAGATTGGCAGTTATACAAAGTTTGATGTTACTGGGGCCATTTTAAACACCATAATGACATGCATTTGAACCCTAAAATAGCTGCCATATTGAATTATGATACGTCCTTGACTTATGTATAGACATACGCAAATGATTTTATAGTACTTGAAAACGCATGTTAAGAGACTTAATTGAACTTGTTGTCTAGAAACGAAATTATACAAAGTGTGATGTTATGACGGCCATTTTGAAGATCATATTATGCCGACATTTTGAAACCTATAATGGCTGTCATCTTTGATAAGGATACTTCCTTGACTTGAAGCATCTTGGTATACGTCAACATGATTTCCTTGTACCCGAACACATGTTTGGACACTTATTTGAGCTTTCTAACCTGTCTAGAAGCAAACTATAGGAATGTTCACTTTACAACGGCCGCCACTTTGTATTGTATAATGGCCGCCATCTTGGATTAGACTTTTTCTTGAACAGGAAACATTGATACGATCGTTTTAAAAAAGTGGTCGTATCTGAAAACATATATTTAGACACTTTAATCAACTTTCCAACTTACTTTTATGGGAACAAGTGGAAGAAAATAAAAAAAATGGGCCATTTTGGAATAGTATACTCAAGTTCTTTTGGTAAAAACAACTTTGAAATACATTAATTCTTTTACACCCATCATTTGTAAGAAAATCACAGTTGTGTATTCTAATTTGCCATTAACCTACATGTGTACTATAGTAACACTTTTACTACGGGGACCGAGAATTCTCCGTCCCCGATGCGGTTTTCCATATACGGGAACCGAGATTTCTCGGTTCCGAGCAAGGGCTATATAAATTAATCTTGTAAGTACAATATTATTTGGCTGAATACAAAGATTGAACCCTTGGCTACATGTACAACAAGTTTATCCGACTCTAGTTGCATGATTATTGTTTTATTATAATTTTATTATGGTAATACACAAGTCTACTTTCAGGATATTCGTATGCAAACACATGCAAGCCAGTGCACAGTATCTGCACAGATTTTCACTTCGCTGAGTCTATACCATGCATATCGATCGCCTCTTTTGTGTGTATTACTTGACCAGCGAACTCACGCTAGGATGAATAGAAGCGAATACAACGCCATGGTCAACCAGATATCGGTCGGTTCTTTTGTGAGCGCCGAATGCGGTAACTCAACCGGTCCGTAAAATAATCTTGTATATAGCTATTGAAGCAGTATCTGAAATGGCGTGGTAAAGGGGTTAATACCTCTATCTTGGTTAAACAATTAATTTCATCTGATACACCTCAAAAATCTCTTTAAGAATCATGCCCAAAAAAGAAAATAAGCAAATTTTGTCATTCTGATGACTTTTGGTTAAAAACACAATTTTTTGGTCAAAATTAGATTTGGCATCCGGCCTAGTCGGAATCCTGAGTGGTTAAAGAAATGTTTAAGAATGGATGCCAGCCATTAACACAAAATGCCGTCGAATTGAGTTCTAGAGCACTTATGGATTTGTTGGTGGTCTACTTTTTTCTCCTACTATTCGTCTGAGACGTCTCGAACGTTAGTAGCCTGTCTTCATCTTCCTTCTTGAGGGTCCATGTTTCGGCTCCATACAGTAGTATAGACAAATCTAGGACTTTAGACAGTTTGGTTTTTGTTGAAGTCATAATGTGTGCTGACTTCATTATGTTGTTCAGTCTTTGGAATCCCCCCATAGACTTCCCAATTATGTGTTTTGCCTCTTCAGTGGTGGAACCGTTCTCGTGGATTATTCCTCCTAGGTAGGTGAACTTTTCCACTTTCTGTAATTGTTTGCCGTCAATGAAGATGCTAATTTCGTTGCCCCGCTGGTGTTCTGGACTTCTGTTTTATCAATGATAATCTTCAAGCCAAATGTAGAACTGCTGCGGTGGACGTTATTGACAAGAATCTGGAGATCTTCTTTGCTTTCAGCGATCAGTGCGATATCATCTGCAAATCTCAGGTTGTTGATGGCATTCCGTTGATGTGCATTCCAATATTGGTGTCCTCAGTGGCATATCTCATTACAAGTTCTTGTAAGATGTTGAAGAGCTGGGGTGAGATGGGGTGAGCTGGGTTGAGATCCCGCATCCTTGCTGCAAACCAGTCAGTGAGCGCTCCACTGCACTGTGAGATTCCTCGTATAGGGCTGTCAGGAGGTTGATAATCTTTTCAGAGAATCGAAAATACTGAAGCGATGAGTTAGTGTGACTAGTTATATGGGATATTATAGTGTTAGCAATTTATTTTGATATGTGAGTAATTTTACGCTAATATGTGTTTGAGTGAAGCTATATCCCATGACGAAAACCAATGCAATTAAATTTGTATCACCCGAATCCTCCTCTTCTTCTTCTTCTTCTTCTTCTTCTTCTTCTTCTTCTTCTTCTTCTTCTTCGGGTTAATCTGCCTCATTCAATAGTGAAGATCCTTGCATATATATAGTGTGTGTGTGTGTGTGTGTGTGTGTATGTGTGTGTGTGTGTGTGTGTGTGTGTGTGTGTGTGTGTGTGTGTGTGTGTGTGTGTGTGTGTGTGTGTGTGTGTGTGTGTGTGTGTGTGTGTGCATACACAGGGTGCGCAGATGATTATTTACAAAGTGCAAGAAAAAGTCTAGTCCGGTGTTTACTTCGTTTCTTCCGTCAGTGGTTTTTATTATAAACCAGTTATAATATAAATTTCCTGTGTAAAATGTTAAAACACATTAATTAGTTTGAATTGGCATTGATTAAATTCAATTAGTTTTTTTTTTCAATTGGTACCAATGTACTTCAATTTGTATCGTTGTTACGATTGGTACCAATTGAACCAGTTTAATTAGAATCAAAGTTAAAATTGATACCCATTGAAATCCAACTGGAATAATGTTTGGGTTAAATTAGTACCAATTGGAAACAGTTCAATTGGAAACAAAGTTTCAATTGATATGTAAATTTCCAAGGGTAACAACTAACTAATTGTAGCAATTCAAATCAATTGATACCCATTAAAGCCAAGTGTAGCCATTCAAATCTATTGGAAACCATTGATATCAGTTCGCGTACTGATTCCAACAACAATTCACAAAATATCAATAAATATTAATTTTGAAGTAAATTTGGTCGTTATTCATGTGTCAATCGCTAGTGTTTTATGTAAGATTCATTATGACAGACTTTGTATCACATGTTTACCTTGTTATACCATTGGGTTTTCTGTTGAATTTGACTTGATTTGTTTCCATAATTTATACCACTTGTTATGTATACTACACATGTGATATACATACGTGACAACCTGTGTGTGTGTAATTTAAATTAATTCATTCCCTGACACAGCCAAATTTCACTAAGGAAGTCTAAATAGATCAGTTGTGTGTGATTATACTTCGACTCCAATGTATCCCACATGATTTGGACTACATGTCGCCCATAAGACAGAATTGTCAACTAGTTTCAATTAGGAATGTTAATTTGGAATTTTCAATAGGTAATTTTCAATAGGTAATTTTAAATCGGTAATTTTCAATTGGTAATTTTAATTGGTACCAATTGGTTTCAATTGGCTAATTTCAATTGGTACTAATTGTTTCATTTTTAATTATCAATTGATAATTTCAATTGGTAATTGAAACATAATTCTGATTAAATGTTGATTAAATTTTGATAAGATTTCAATTCATTCATATAATGGATAGCTTATTTATGTATATTGCCAGATATGTGGCAACGGAGGGATACCCCTTATCATGAGCGCCGTGTCGAAAGCTGATTGTAGTGAGACAAAGACACAAGCAGCATCCACTGTCTGTCGCCTCACCGACTCAGTGGAAATCTGCAAAATATTCAGCATGGACAAAACCTGGCTAGATGATCTCGAATTGCTTGGACAATGTGACAATTGTGCGATTTCGAATTTCATCGAAAAAGCTATCTGGCAAATCAGGACAAACTCAACAATTGGTAAGCAATGTTTAATTGTGATTATCTCAAAATATTCATAAAAATCAGTTTTTGCACGAAATGCTGCAACAATTATACTAATTACACGTCCTGTCTCTATTAATCTATACATCAGTGACGTAGCGTGGTCCGATGTTTTTAATACATGTCTTTATTTTGTGTTACTGTTAGTGTAAAAAGTGCGAACAAAATTAAAGATTGTCCCGTAGAGCGACGGTTCTTTTAGTCGTGTATTAGGCATGGAGACGTTCATGTTCTAACATGTCTAAATGGTTCATTTATAAAATTCAGAGAGGTAGCGACTCGAGGATTTCCAAACCTCTGCCGCCTGTGACCTCCATTCACTTGCTCGTGCGAACAAGGGGGATCTTTGTATCGGGAACTGATTCAAGAAAGTCAAATCCAATAACGTGTTTCCATATGTGAAAAGCTTACGAACGGATCATTGTGGAAAGAGGTCAAACAAAAAACACATGGGCATGCATTATGATCCATACATACTCACTTTCAAAAGGAACGTACGTGTACACCCAAACCCACCCACACACAAATATACAAGCACACACACACACACACACACACACACACACATACACACATACACACACACCCACAAGCAAACCCACAGACACACCTACACACACACACGCACACACACACAGAAACACGCACACGGCACAGCCACACACACACACACGCACACACACACTTACAAACGCACATAACACAGACGCGCAAACACACACACGTACACACATACTTGTAGGAGTCTTCAAACGGGGATACATTTTATAACACATTCAAACGGGGATATGCCCGCTTTTTTCGGCTTTTTTGGCTTATCCCCGGTTTGCCGGTGTGTAAACATGGACATATGCCCAATGGGCATACACACACACTCACATACACAAACAGTCCACACATACACACCATCGGTTACATAGATGTAAAATGGGCAAATAAGGGATATCCTTCAAAAATCATAATAACATACAGTACAGCCCTTAAGACGATCCCTAAAGCACCCTACAGGCTGTTCGGAAAACGGGGATATCCCCGGTTTCCGGCATATCCCCGTTTGCCGGTGTGTAAACCCGTGTGTAAACCCGTGTGTATCCCCGTTTGCCGGTCCTTACAAGTGCGCACACACACACACGCGCACACACACACACACGCACACACACACACACACGCATGCAAACACACACAAATATATGCACACAGACATACATACGTGCAAACATACGCATATATACACACGCATACACACACAAACACGCACATATGGTCGATTCCAACGAAAAGTGTACACGGCCAGATTTTTAGGTCCGAATTTCAAACTGCTTTGTTTGTTTAATCCTCTTGCACCTGTTAAGTAGACATGTCAACCATAACCAGAAAAAAGTGCCATCACTAATCTCTCCGAACAGTCAAGTAATGGCCTTGAAAAGTTTATGGTACATTTCCTAATGTTACTTACGAATGCAGATGAATTACTTAACAAATATGATTATGGAACTCCAAATCAATCTGCTTCATGCAAACATTTGCTTTTATTTCATCTATAAGATGCGAATCATGGAATACATTCACATGTTGTGTCTTAAACATCACTCTGTTATACATTTTCAAGTTCAAATGTTTTATTAGTGTGTTGAGATTTTCCTGTCTTAAAAACATGAGGTTGTATCACTTTTCCTAATTTCTTTAATAAGATGTGAATCAGAACTATTTTCCACTATTGTAAAGAGTGGGAAATACCCTTTCCAAAAATATAAAATTTAGGGTTGTGCGCAAAAAAATGACACGTATACAATGTACTTGAAAAATAAGTATTCGTAGGCAACATGTAATTTACTTCATACGTAGGTAACAAAAACCTTTTATTCACAGTGACTGTCACGAAATATGGGTGTCCCTTGTCAGTTCTAAGTGAGATACGAACATACAAATGTGCTTACAATCAATTGGGTGAAAAAAGACTTCTTAAACATTTACATTGGCACTATAAGTGGTGTCCTCAAAACAAAATATATATTCAATGTGAACATTTGGCCATCTTAAACCTGACTATTTGAATTCGTAATGTTGATTGATAGTATCCACATCATTGATATTGCAAATATTTTGTAAGAAAATGTTTAATTTGGAATTTCTAGGGAAACGATACATTTAGGTAATACAGAATATTATAGTGTGTTCGTAGGTAACATCATTTTGTTCACATATTTCAAGAAACTTGTAGTAGGCAAAGTTAATTACTATATTTGGACTATACGAAAAACAACTTGTTTACCTATGATCTGTAAATATATACTGTTCCTGAAATAGCTTTAAAAACACGAATTTGAGAAAGAGAGGGCATATATTTGTTTTTATATTTGGGTGAATCACTGTAAAAGGTGTACATCAGCGTGCACATAAAATAGATGTTACGATAAACTGTATGGATGACAAACAGACATTTGAAACGATTGCGCAAACATACAAACGATGAGTGGTAATATATTATCTGTTTGATAAATGTAATATAGGATCATTTGAGATTCCTAAAAACAATTCATACAGCGGTCTTGTCATGTGCTTAAGGGATTGAATATTAATGAAACACATTGGCCAATCCTGTATATCCCAACAGCTTACTTAGTTTGATTCAAACCCTCCAATTTAATTGGAATGTTTCTAAGATTAACTCGTATTGTTTCCAGTTGTGTGTGTTACAGTATATTATTGTAAAGTGCTAAAATATAATGTTAATCGTATTATGCGCTACATTTATCAAGAATATTATGAACGAAGTTATTCTTGGAGATTTCCGTGTACATTATGTAAGGCTGCAATAATATTAATACAAATCAAACGGCATCATATGAAAACATCACAACACGGCATCATCATTGTTTTCAATTCCGTTATTTTTCTTTTAACAACATAAATGGCCGTTAAATCAAACTTTATAACAATCATAACCTTTTTAACAGTATCAATATTTCAGTGTACATGCTCTTGTTATATGTGATATAAATATTAGATAAAGAAAATGCTAATAAGTTCTATTATCTTATAGATATATACTAACTAATAAACAATTGTGAAATTACAAAAACATTATAGAATTTTCTATTTACCCAAGATACAATAAGTATATCTGAGGTAATAGGAGAACGGTTGGGATACGGTATAGCTGAAATTAAGGCGAAACATACTGTTTTTCAATTCAAAATTTCGGAGGGGGTAAGGGGGTATTGTGAGATAAATAATTTAATAAAATTGAGCCAATATATTGCATGAAGTGCCATTTTATACATATAATTCTAACCATCTTTATATAGTTTATTAAGATGTCAAATGGTGTGTTCTTCGGTATTTTACCTACTTTATAAAGAGCCATATCTGATTCAATCATTCAATCTCTCGTGTGATTGGAATACAAATTAAAGTAATCGATTACGTCGACTTATGTGTTGTATTATACAACTGTTCGCCAAAAATCATAGTGCATACCTAGTGCACAGACTTCATGATATATGTTTTTACAAGGAAATTTCATAGACAAAAAAAAACAAAATGCAATTGGAACAACCGCAATTGCTTTTGGATCGAATGGGTCGATCATCTTGATGCAGATAGTGGGTCATCATATGCATGTGGTTTTTAAACATTTTTTGTTGTATTAACCGATTTAAAAAATCAGTGATGACATCGTTATTTTTGTGTATTCAGAACTTTGTAAAAAAAAATAAAAATCATATTTTCAGTCGAAACTCAAGATTATGAAAGCATCTGGTCGGATCTAGAAATTGCACACTTATCAGGTTGATTGTGACATCCAAATGGGCTTTAATATCCAAAAGTTTACTTTTATCTTGTTACCTACGAGTACATTTTACCTACGAATACAGAGTGTACCCATGATGAAATGCCACATTAATGTTCTTATATAAGCATTGACTATCGTTATTTTGATTTTAATCTATTGCCAAAGGATGCCTTCGAATCATACACATAAATTGATTTATTAATATGATGATAACGCTTGTTAAACAAGGAGGAGAAAATGGTTTAATGTTAAATGAGGCAAAAAGGGTAACTTTTTTTAACCTAGTGTGCTCGTAATCTAAATGCCCTAAAAATATGAACATTATAATGCATGAAAAGGAAATAAGTTTCATACCATAATACGCTCATTTTCTACAAATAGCCAAAATATTTACGTGGTATTGCCGTTTGATATAATGTCAGCGCAGGAATCAAACTCCCTATGTCATTTTTGTATTCGTAAGTAACGTTTAATTTGTTAATAATTACTTACGAATGCAACACATTTTGTTGAATATCTCCTAAAATCATTATTTGAAAATGATAAATCCTTGCACATATTAGCGTTATGCTATATTCGATCTATTACTAAGTTATCTCTCACTAATCTACATACACATTGAAGCTAGGACATGCTGAAGTGTATACGTAGGTAATGCCATTGTTTTTACCAAACGGGCCTTTTCAGCTTTTGACGTTTCTGACGGCTATTCAATAAAAACACTAGGATTTTTGATAATGCATTTCAATAGTAGACACATGAGGGTTTAAGCTGAGCACACATTTTTAATCGTGTGACGAATTTTTCAATAAGGCTATGAGTGCTAAAAAATGTATTCGTAGGCAACGCTTAAAATTTACCACTGGGTGAAAAATCACCAAACATCACATGATTGCCAGTTACTTACAAAAACTCATATAATGAGTCCTGACATATGCAACAACTTACCATGTAAAAATAAACCAATTCGTATCAAGTCTTCATTCTAAGATTATAACCGCTCAAAACAAGTTAAGAGATTTTTTTCAAAAGTGGTCAAAAATAGCATGTTTTTGGTTCCTGTACAAAGAAATATAAATGCAATGGTCACTAATTTTGTATGGCGCGAAAGGTCTCGCCGAGATGCATCTGCTCAAATCAAAATAGAGATTGTAGGACCTTTAAAAAAATCAAATAGGTCTGAACATGCCGTGTACACTTTTCGTTGGAATCGACCATATACACATACATAAGTAGATACACACTAACACATACACACACTGACACATACTCACATGCACTCACACACACGCATACATACACATATATTTGCACATAAATATACATACACATGGATACACACACAAACACACACACGCACGTACTCACACAATACTGACTTCTTAGATTATCAAGAGTTGCTTCCTTTTGTCATTGGATGACGCGCGCAAATATTCAAGATATACTGTGACAAAAGGAAGTATGCTGCTTAATTTGCATAAAACAATGATTTTACAAATCAAAACATATCAACCCGAAATGCCTTCTCTGAGTACATTATAAAACATGTCATACCTGGGAATTAGGATTTTATGTTTGAGAGGTCAGAAAGAAAAACATATTTTCTTCATTTACTAAGAAACTCATTCCACAGAGGTTGCTTCCTTTTGTCATGGGACGACAGAATTGTCCCCATTCAATTACACGAGTGGATGTAAATCGGGTTAATTATTCACTTTGATGCGATGTTTGGCAATAGTTGTTAATGCGCGTAACCATGAATGGAAAGCAGGGGTTATAAACGGGTTGGTTTGTTTATTCATACTTCTATGATGGAAAGGTAGCGCTAGGACTATTACGCAAAGGGAGTCAGTGTCACAAACAGAACATAGTAAGTTATGGTGCCATGATCAATGGTTCGTTTTCCTTTATAATATACTTTAATTTGATTTAAATCATGTATATGTGTGAGAATCAATCAGATTATAGGTTTGTTCGGTATATAAAACAATTATTGACTGCTTTATTATTCGGGGCATATTGAAAATATAGGCCCTCGGTGATCTCAAAACCATGATATGACCCTCGGCGCAAGCTCCTCGGGTCATATCATGGTTTTGAGATCACCTCGGGTCTATATTTTTCAATATGCCCCTCATAGCAGTCAATAATGTATACTGATACATTTATAATTTCTCGAGTACATTCAATATTGCATCAAGGCCGTAGGCCGGGTGCATTTGCACGAGTGAAATTTGAAATGTAGAGGTGTGAATTGTGGAATATTTAGCGACAATTGGCATGTATACTATTTGTTATATAACATGATAATGTTGAGGAATCAATAACTGTTGATGAACCCAAATTGACCTTGCTCAAATTGTGAGTGTATTCACTCCATCCGCCGTAGTAGGATTTGCGTACTTTTGCAAGCGCCAGCGCGTGTTAAAAATATTGCGCGCATTGCGCAGATTTCCCATTCAAGAACCAGCGCATTAATTCAAAATACGCACTCCAATTAGGCCATCCTCTGTGCGGCTCGTTTGGCTCTCTAAGGGAAATATGTATGGTGGGGGTACCAAACTTCGCGCGGCACAAAACTTCGCTCAGTTAACTTGCCAGCGTGCGTGCATGAAAATGCCTCAAAAATGACAGTGAAAACAGCTACAATGGGCTTTTAAATGCGCGTACAAATGAATGGGAAAACTGCTGCGCGAAGTGTGGTCCCCTTTTTTGTCAATACAAATGGAAGGGTTTCAAACACAGGCCGAAATAAGTAATTTTAATTGAGTGATCTTAAAACTAAAACATGTTTATTATACTACACATATTCTGAATAAACTGGCATCAGAATCATTATACAAATCAGTATATTTCTTGTCGAAATGATGTGTTAAAAGTTAACTGCGCGAAGTTTGGTACCCCCATCATACACACATTTGTTGTTGTTATTGCAATCAGTCAAACTTGACTATTGTTGATAGTTTAAATTCGCTTAAGTTTTCTTTTCTTTTCTTTTTTTGTCTATTCTTCGTTATTCATTTTTTCAAAAATATACTTCATATTTAATCAAGTAAAAACCATATGGCACCAGTCTGAATATTACAATATAATTCCCAATGCATCAACGTGTATTTCGTCTTTCAAAACAGGCAACGTAAAATTTTCCGAAATTGCCAGATACGCATTTGCGATCCCTTTGTAATCTGTTTCGCTCTCCCCGCAGTCAGCGATGTTGAACACGGAACATTCGCAACAAAATAGAAGAATCGGGCAATCCCCAGGGACCAAACTTTGGAGGCGCAAAGGACCACTTTATCCACGGGTACACCCCGGGAGACTCATATTTGTTGATTTGTTACATTCTCCTCTAAATATTCATATGTTCAACAATCAGTACGCTTTTCGATGCACAAAAGACCTCTGGGCTGCCGGTCTAATAGGTTGCTCGATGCTATGCAGAGCAGCAAGTGCTATTTATCGGGCACTGACGAGGTAAAAATTGACAAAAATGGGAACCTGACATGGTGTCACTAACAGGGCCCTAAAACAAAAACTCCACGACCAAAATGACTGTTCTTGGTATAATTTTCATTGAAAAAGACACCCTATCCAATGGACATGATTATTGTGGTACTTTTTTTTGGGGGGGGGGGGGGGGGGGGGGGAGTACGCCTTTCCGGTTTTGGGCCCACCCTGTATAACCCTAACCAAAGAGTTACTTATCGCGATAATTACATTATCGTTAATTTGTGCAAACTTTCGTGGGCTTATTCATCATTATATGCGTATTAGTACATCATTTATAAAATAACTCTTTCTGTTTATATTCTCTTCAAACTGAAAGAAAAGGAAAACTATATAATAAAAACATATAAATATAGTTAAAACAATCCAACACAGAAACAACACATGGATGACAATTACAATGCCAGTTCTGTGTTGTGCTTTTCTCATATAGGGACTCCCGCCGCTGATGTGTAAGCATCAATACATTAGTAGGAACTATATTAAACCAAATAAGAACTGTAAGTTCTTTCCCGAGAAATACACGTTATGCACCTCGACACAATAGTAGTTACATACCAAAACTACATACTACAATAAACTACATAATTAGTTCATGTTACATATAGTATTCCAAAATAACCACTTATTAACTAAATATGTTGGTGCCTTACTTACAAAGGGACTCCCGCCACTACGTTAAGTTGGGCATCACTACTTTGTTCAACTATCTATAGGGGATTTCATGTTCTTTCAATATACATACACTACTATTTACCGAAATTTATCAAAACTCATCTGGGGTGCGGTTCGTAATTCCGAAGGTTCGTTATTCCGAACACGGAAATTTCGTATACCTGAGGGTTCGTTAAATCCGAAAATGAAATAGGGTTTATTATGTCATTCAAATTGTTTGATTTTTCAAATTGGACACTCAGTTGGTCATTCTCGCACACAAATATTTCGTGCAGCGCCCTCTATACCAACACTGAACTACCCTTTTAAGATTGTGAATGTCTGTTTTCTGTTTTCTTATCTTTGCTATGTAGGGCAGAACATCAAACAACGGGATACCACAACTACTGTTAATAATCATGGTATAGTATTTGGCCATCTGACTGTAGTTGGACAAATGGCCGCATCTTCATTCAGGTATACGTGATATTTATATGCAGTTACAAGAGTACTCGCAAATGATGTTCCATTATAATATGTCAAGGCACTTACTTACAAGGCACTCATCTAACATGTCTTGTGGATGTTCAGGGGGCAAAGACATGATATCATAGTACAATAAAAAGTAAACAAGTCATAATAACTAAACACCCGTAATCATGACTTTAAAAAAACATAGTCCTACCACCAGAATTCAACTAAGGTATTACAATAACACAATAACTAACTGTTGTCGAAACTAAGGGTTTAACGCACTGAACACATCCTCCAAAAATTGTTGGCAAACATTACTACCAGTGCTTATTGCGAGACAGATTTTATATACAATTTTACTGTTTGTACTGATATATTGTATACTGATGCCTTGATAGCTGTCTCTAATTACCCTATACCGTATGTCCCCAAACAAATTACAATCGGAATTTCTGCAACGATAACTTTACAAATAGTAGATCAATCATAATGCTATGTCAGGGTATGAAACTATAACTTATTACCTACATTTGGCAGAGAACCCTATTCGATTTGCTTCAGTGGTCATGGAGAATGGGGATCTTGGCAAATCATGTCAGATGTCCCTTCCCTCCAGGTTTTGTAAGAAAACGCGTTGTCCATTGTGTTCACGCCTTACAAATACGAAGTTGTTCATTGTGTTCTCGCACAAAAATACTTTTGAGAAAGTGACTGCTTGTTTCCTGCATTTTCAACTAACGAAATAAACAATGAATGAAATGAAGTAAAAGGGAATCATATTTCTGAGTCTTGCAAACATTGGTAAGGTGTAAAGATGAAGGATTAAAGAGAAAAATTAAATCATTAACTCATGGAAGACTTGATTTGAGTTCTTCCTCCTGTATGGCTTTCCTTATCTTTTTTTCTGAGAGATCAATACTTCTTTCAACAACAAAACCTCACACGAGTACACCCATTGATATAAAGGTATGCACAGAACTTAAATTTATTTGTTAGTTGCCCTGATAGTTGTGAGCAAAATATTTCCATTCATATGTGTGCCAAGAGCATCCAAGTGTCAAACTTGGAAGAAACTGACCATGACATGATTAACAAAGATCCCCATTCTCCATGACCACTGAAGCAAATCGAATAGGGTTTTCTGCAAGATGTAGTTAATAAGTTATAGTTTCATACCCTGAAATAGCATAATGATTGATCAATTATCTTTAAAGATATCGTTGCAGAAAGTCCGATTGTAATCTTTTGGGGGACATACGGTATATGATCATGTTTACTTCCTCACATTCAGTGTGGCCTACAATCGGATAAACAGCTGCTTACTGATGTAACCATCTGCTCCATACACTGCATAACTTGACACTGTCTCCTCCTCCGCTGCGGGCTTTGAGCCTGTCTGCCCTATAAGCTGTAGACCTTGAGACCCTCCTACATGTCGGATTTCAGTACGACTAGATGACGTGATGGCGCCAGTTATGAAAAGAAGTGGCTCACCAAAAATGATCGGCAGGCACTTGAGGAGAGGATGGCGACTGGCTTTACAATATTGATTTTATATACAAAAAGACACATGAATCAACCCCCAACCCCCCCCCCCCCCCCCCCCCTCAAAAAATATGTATACTATTTTATCTTCATAATTTATATATACATGTAATATCTCATGCATTGCACCATGATAACAGTGCTTACAGGGATAGTTGAGTTTTAGTCAAACTTATTTGCCCTGACGAAGATCCTGCTAGGATTGAAAGCTAGGCTGTATACGACTCTCAAACTTATTTTTTGTTAGAAATCAAAACCTGCACCATTGCGGTACAAACTAATAGCTATAACTTCACCATGGTCGAAAGGTATATACAATAATAAAAGACTCGGTAAAAAAAACCTGTTATCATTTAAAAAGAGCCGCTACAACTCGACTACGCTCTCTAAAGACTATTTGGCTCTAAACTTTTTTCATACAAAATAGTGCATTTGTTTTAATAATGATAACATAGATTTCATTAAGAACTATTTGAAACTTATTCGATTTTTTTTAAAGAAGTCTGTACATATTATTTGTCTTTTTCAAAAAGTCAAGGTGTCCACCGGTTGGGTAGACTTATAAATAAAAAAAATTCAAATACAATTTTGCATTCGAAAGGCCTGGGAATGATTCTCATTTTACATGTTCTATTCAGTGAACTTTCAAATGGAATTAAAACCAACCAATTTAGTGTCAACGGGCATTTCGGGAAGTACCAATACTCAAGTGTACCTTTAACGAAATGATAAGGAGAAATTGTATTTTTGTATGAATACAGTATGTCTAAAAAAGAATGGTACAGTGTGGTACAATTAAAGGGGAAACTTTGTTTACAAGTGAAAAATGGTGATGCGTGGTTAATACAACATGTATTGGTGTAATATGATATATCCAGAGAGTAATGTGTGAACATTTCAAGTTATTTTGATGTTATTTTGCAGGAAATGACAGCGAAAATGCAAAGTGATATTCACTTACTAATTGCACTTACTTTGTACATGGCGGAAAACGCTGAAAATACATTGCGGACCCGCTAGATTTCCGATTGGTTTTTGAGGATTTGGACAATGTAACTAAGTCCTTTTAACTTAAGGTATAAATGCAATTAGAGAATTGGTGTCATATTAAAGTAAAATAATATGCCATTCCGATGGTTTTGCAGTCGTGACATATGGTCGTTTGTTTACAAAATATAAAAATCCTCGTTGTAGCATTCGTTGTGTGCATTACTTTACATTACTTACCAGAATGAAATAGAAATGTTAAAATTACTTTGTGCTCGAGATGTAGATCTACTGATCAACATTGTCGCAAATAATTGTTATTCATTGAAACATTTCAACCTGTTCTTTTATCTCGTAATCCTATTGTTCTAATAGCTGTTAAAGGGACAGATCCACTTTTACAAAACGTCTGAACAGCTTTCAGTTGACGGATGGGGATCAATGTAACACGCAAAAAACAAATCAGAGCGAACAGCCCTCTAATTTGGATTCTACGAATAAAAAACGAATGCGTCCCTCCATTTAAACTATATATCGGTCAATAAAGGAGTTCAACTGATTTAGCATAATATTACAACAATATAGTACTAATTCTCGTAAAGGTATTGTGAAGCCGACATTTATTAACGCATGTCACGGAAAAAGATCTCAAAAAGAAAGAATATATAATTACATGTAGTCAGTTTAAGCGAAGTTTGGGTATTTTGCTTGGTAAACGCTCACACATTAGTACTTATGCGCGGGTCACGTAGGGATCATGCATACCGATCTGGCACTCCGTGAAATCTATGTACGAACTTACTCATCGGCCGAAAATACGTATGTACCTAATTAACCGACGTCCCTCAGTTTATTCAGTTTTAGGTTTATAACTCCACAAAAAAGAGATTTCAAGCCCTAATTTGTTCAGGCATGCTATTAAATGACATTTCCTTTCATATAAGACAATAACCTCGCAACTTCTGAATTTTGGCTTGCAAAAGTGGATCTCTCCCTTTAAGATGTACATATAAAAAAAAAAAAATCCGTTTCGACCAATTAACAGCGTGTTTTTTCTGCTCACTGGGTGGAATTGCTCTTGGAGTACTGGTACTATCACCTCTTAAAAACAAACTAGGTGTACTTGAACAAGTTTTTTGTAAAATATTTTATACAGATGGCAAAACAGAAATTGGCCTATATAAACCCCTCACAAAAAGTTCCGCAATTCAGGTTTGAGCGTTAATATCTCGCCTATTACTTTATTAACGCCCATGAATTTGGTATTATTGGTATTATTAGAAAGCTTGTATTCTGCCCTTTAGATTGATATGACATTTGTTATGAATAGATTATCATGGAATGTGCATGACATCCAAATATGGGGCAAAGTCAAAAGTTAAATGTTGCAAAATCCAGTAATATTGACAACAGCGGCGTCCCCTTCTTTGTTTGGGAGAATAAAGTGTTCGGAATGATGTTAAGTCGGTCATGCGTGAATGTCAATGGCGAATTATCATTTTATTTGGAAGATGAAATGTGTCTTAATGTGTTTTAGGGGGTGCAATAACGTTTTGTATGTTGTTAGGAAGATGTATTGTGTTTATTGACTGATTGAGAAGTTATCATTATGTTTGATTTGTACAAATATTGTTGCAACAAGTTTCGCAATCCACGTTTGATCGTTCATATCTCTCATATTACTTCATTACCGTTCATGAATGTGTTATCATTGGAAAGCTCCTTTTCACCCCTTTTACATTAATTTGACATCTATAATGGATATTTTATCATGGAATGTGCATTACATTCGAATATGGGGCAAAGTCAAAATTGACACGTTGCAAAATGCATTGATATTGTCAATATGATTTATCATGACATGTAATTGGGAGGATAAGTGATGTTTTGAATGATGTTGAGGCAATCATGCATGATGTCAATGGCGTTTTATCCTTTCACCTGGATGATGGAATGATTTTGAAGTGGTCATGAATACACCAATGAATTATTCACTTGTTTTGACAATGAACAGTGACGTTTGTACTGTAATTGTGGTGGATGTTGTGTAAACTTGGACAACTGGCAAAATTGCGGCAATAATCTATGTAAAAGTCAAAGATAATGATCATTTCTTAATCAGTCAATAAAACACGTTACATCTTCCTAACATCAAACACAAACGTTATTGCACCACCTCAACTTCATAAAGACGCATTTCATCCTCCAAAGAAAATTATAATTTGCCATTGACATTCACGTATGACCAACTTAACATCGTTCAGAACTTCTTTATTCTCCCAACAAAAGGAGGGTATATTGTTGACAATATCAATGCATTTTGCAACATTTCACTTTTGACTTTGCCCCATATTCGGGTGTCATGCACATTCCATGATAACAATTCATAGCAAATGTCATATCAATGTAAAGGGGGGAATACAAGCTTTCCAATAATACTAAAATCATGAACGGTAATAAAGCTTGAATTGCGGAACTTTTTGTGAGGGGCTTAGTTATTAGGTGATAACTTCTATCCGGATTTGAATATATTATACTGGTATTATCTTTGACCTTTTCCATTTACTACGGAAAACACCTTCACGTTCTGCCGTATTAAACATATACAGTAAGTATGAGTTGGTACAATGCATAGAGTTGCCATCTTCAATTTCAACATAGGAAAATTGTCAAAACCGGTAGATTATTTGTTACTCATTAATAATTCAAGATTTATCAGGAAGAAATTATTTCAATATGAGAATAGGAATACAACTTAAAGCCGACTTATCCGACGTCATCTCTTATTGATGATGTTCATACTAATGTAATTAATTCTGGTATTCATTCAGGTGTTATAAAAACTGATGTGTCTGACAAATTTTTCAAATTTCTGTTATTTTATCATCGCCCTATTGTGAATAAAGATGTTAATTTAAGAAATTGCTCGCACATATAGACATTTGAATTTCCACATGTTGCACGAGGATTAACAAACATTAAGTTGGATTGTGTATGTTGATATAACGCTTTTAATATGGCTAACTATGTGTTTAATGATTATTTGTTTTGTTAAAAGATGTGTGATAAACATGCTCCAAATAATGTGCAAAATCATTTAGTCAAGACAACATCAAAAAAGCCATCGATATATAAAGCAGGTATTTAGCCTACTAAAAAGAAACATAGTAAACATATCGTAATGTCTGTATTGTAGCGGAAAAACCTTTTCGATTATCTGGTACCGGCCACAGTCTACCCTCGTTGAAAAGGACGGCGGGAAGTCCAACGATCGGCTCCTCCGGAATTTGTCAGGATGCCGTTGTCGCCGACTTGTTGGACGCGACACCGGTTCCGGCCAAGATTCACCGAGCTCGTAGTATGTGAATTCGTTTGGTCGCAATCTACGACCTGTTGGCTCTTCCGCGCACTGGATGGAGATCTCTCGATGTTGGGTTGGATGTGACTTCACTCGTTGGTTGCCCCCGTCGGTTGATGGCTGTTGCTCGCCCCGTTGCTCGATGTTTGATTTTGTTAAACCAATCCGTTGCTGAGTCGCTGGGTTTTCGTGTGTACCTCTAGTCCCGCGATGCTCAGCAAGACCCGTTAGGAATCTTGTCTCCAGTATCCAACGTTGCTCAGCAAGACCCGTTAGGAATCTGGGCCGGTATTCAATTCCGTACTTAGAATAAGTAAGAATTTTACTAAGTAAATTGCTAAGCTAAGAACTTTACTTATCTCGTATTCAAATCGCATTTTAGACTTTTACTTACTATAGACAAAATCTAAGTAAAATACTTGTGACGTCACAATGGTTTGTAAATTAGTGCTGATGGTATCCGCTAACCATTTTGTGCGACGCTTGTCTATGGGAATTCATGTGTTAAAACAAAATCGCAAACCAATTTTGTGCGACGCTTGTCAAGTGTTAAAACAGAATTGCAATCTTGATTGAAACGTTACGTTATTACGGTATTATAGGGAGCAGTCAAAGCTTCAAAATGAGCAGAAAAACATCAAAGTCGAGGAATAAAATCAATGCTTGCTTATGGTTTTCTTGAGTTTATATGAGGTATGCCATGTCGATTGTCGGATCCATAATATGCAGGCCTATTGATCTAGGCTATGCTCTTGTGAAAGTTTGATCGTTTGAAGCTCCGAAAGTGGAGACAGTTATTGATTTTTGACATAATATGATCCATATGATGCCTCCAGTCCAATAACGAACCAGCAAACTATTTTCAAACATGGAATATACTTGTATGATAAAGAAGTATTACAAATAACTTACCCGCCGGCTGTGACCATAATATCCCATAAATATATCACCTGCAATGTTTGAAGAATATGTCCACCAAAATGGCATCGATTCCTACAATAGTAGATCACATTATATCCACAGCATCCATACAAGTAAACAAAAGATGAACAAATCAAGCAGATAATATTCGGTAACAGCTTGATTTTTTTCACTGTATGATTGCCATTCACTATTTTTGTTCTTAAACGTGCACTGTACACAGCCTTTTGGCGCGTAGATATGTGATTGCATGTGCGCAATGACTCTTAATGCGCCAGAATTGAAGCGCACTGCGCACAGTTCGCTTTGATAATGCGCTTATTTTATATTATCTTAAATTATAACTTTCAGGGGAAGGGGGTTGCATTTCTATTTTGGAGCATTTAATGTCGAGCAGTAAGTCAATGTCGTTTCACCACCATATTAAATACCCGTTTCACACTAATTCCAGTGTTAAGCTATATGCTTAAGTGTCCTAATGATTTTTCCTAAGTTTAAGCAAATTACTTAGTCACAATGAAGGATTTGAATAGCAACCTGGCTTAAGTAAAGTACTTAGGTAATTTACTAAGACAAAATCATACTTTACTTAGTAAAATACTTAGCCGATTAATTGAATCTCAATTTTGGCTAAGTAATTTACTAAAGCCAAATACTAAGTAAATTGCTTAAATTTTGTACTAAAGTACGGAATTGAATACGGGCCCTTGTCTCCAGTATATCCAACGTTGCTCAGCAAGATTCGTTTAGGAAGCTTGTCTCCAGTTTATCCAACGTTGCTCAGCAAGATTCGGTTAGGAATCTTGTTTCCAGTATCCAACGACGCTCGTTGGATCGGACCCGGACGTTGGGCGTCTTTTCTTGTGATCTTCGCTCGTTCGGTTTGGTTGTGTGATCTTCGTTGGTTTTTGGTTTGGTCTAGTCTTGTGATCTTCGCTCCGATTCTTCCCAGGCCCAGTCAGTTATCAGAACTAGACTCTCGATATGCCGTTTAAGCACTCTGCTCATATTATGACATCACTAAATGTTCATTTGGCAGCAGACACCCGTACCCGTTCAAACATGCAACAGGGTAGCAACCTCTTTCACTCAGGAATTAAAGGGGACGTCCGGACGATTTTCAGCAGTTTCCAGGGGAAAGTACAATATTTTAGGAGTCTATAACCTTTTTCCCGATGAGAAAAGACCATCAGAATCATTCACAATCAGTTTTCGAAAAAATAAAGTAATTCTACTTGTTCGAATCGGCCGCGAGCAGCCTCAGGTAGAATCTGTCCCATGATGCATTGCGCATGACGTAGCAGCCTCACTTTCATCAGCCATCTGCCGCAAAATTTGCAGCCCGCGGTCGTCCGGCCGCCCGCTAGCGCAGCACAGGCAGCTGGACTGCTGCTGCGCGGCGGCTTTATCCGATCGAATCTCATAAAGCGGTCTGCAAAAATGCAGTGTTTCGCGCTCAAATTCATCTTTTTATACGGCAATAAAATGACAAGTATCGATGCTTTGCTGGATTTATGTAACAATATTTACGGAAATATAATGTAGTTACAGAACATTCAGAATTACCTCAGTTTTGAGCAAAATGGTACTTTTCCCGAAGTAAAACATTCAAAACTCAAGCGCTTGTTACGCGAGCGAGACTTTCACTAAGCGATTGAACATAGCAGAAAATCAGATCGTTTGCGAACGTTGCCAATTTCTGGGCTGCGATATCATATAACGTGTAGTATGCGTATCATACACGTAGTCTACGCCATTCGCAAATTGGCAACAAAAGAGCGCTAGGTTCAGTTCATCTAGTCCAAGCGAGTTAGGAAATTATCGGGAGATTATCAGCGCATTTGTTTTGCCGTTTTTGCAGGTATTAGTTCTCGTATTTGTTTTAAAAGCCTTGCAAAACATGTAAGTAAAATAAAAGATAGTCTAGAATAGGTGCGATCGTGATAATCTTGCATTTTCGTTCCTTTTCGGCACTTTTTAAGAGTGCATGCAAGGCAGTTGGCGCGCGGCTAGCTAGCTACCTCTCTCGCAGCGCGAGGCCTGCCGAAACTCTGGCAGACCTTCTAGTGCGTGTTCCGTATCATTCAATTGACAGGTTTTTTTTTTTCCGACGCACATGTTCAATTTGCGTCTCTCAATGTGTCAAACAAGTCGATAATTTTGCGAAAATAACCACTCATACGGTAAAATATGTACTTTTACACTAACATTGGGCAATTTTCTGGATTTTTTTTTTTTCATTTCCGATGTTGCAAATTTCACATTGAAAAGTCGGGCAACGGGAAATTTGACGATATCTAAGTTTGTGTTTTTTGCGCTCACGCTCACTCCGGCTCGAAATGATCCTCACAGACGACTCGATTCCTGCAATATTTGTACGTTTTGACGTCAAATGTGTCAATTCCAATGTTGGCGAGCCATCTAGCGCACCTTTCCCTCTCATTTGCTGGGTTGGGAATGGCGAAAAAACTCCTTTTCTGGCCATTGCCTGGCTTATTCGAACATCCAAACGCTTGACACATCGGCATTTTAGCAAGCGAAGTGAAGCAAAATGGTTTGGTACGAACAGTCACGTCATGTTCACGTTCACGTCACGTTCAAGGTTCTGTACCTTTTGTGAAACAGGTCACCCAAATCTACGAAGTGTAGGGTAAAGTGACCCAACAATTTGTCGTTTTCCATGCCGGTAAAACTCGAAGTGTCGCGTTAACCAAATCGTGACGTGAGCGTTTAATCAAGATTTTTTAAATTGCAAACGCTTGTTACTAAGACTAGAAAATGTCGACGAAAATGCCAATACCCCCTTATCAAATCTTTTCAATCATTATGTTTATAATATGTACGTGCATACTTCAGAGTAATCTGAGACGATAATATGCAGTTCTGTCATTTAGGTAATGTACAACCATACCACTTGCATTATTTGTCTTGTTATTGGAGTATTTCTAAAGACGTGTCGTGCGTGGATTTTGGCAAATGTTGATTTCCAGCTGAATTGCAGCTACACGCAGCGGACAATTCAGTTCGCATACGCCTGAAGTTCCCGTGCTCGACGTCTGCGCGTACTGGCGTTGTATGTGCATGCCTGTGAAAGTGAGTGAGTGAGTGACTGGCAGCAGTGATCAATGAGTTTAAAAGTAATAAAACAATGATTTGATTAATAGTGTTTATTTATGGTTATTGAATCGAGTCAATCTATAAGTCAGTCATTTAATCTAATAAACAATCAATTAATCAGTCAATCATTATAATGAAACAATCACACCAACCAATCAATATTAAATAAATCAATTAATGTATTTGACATTCGAACTAGCTACTTGTAGGCAGTGGCGTACCCAGGATTTTGTCAAGGGGTGGGTGTAGGGGGGGAGGGGGGAATATTTCGTCAGACAAATTGAAGTAAGCGGGGGGAGTGTGGGTAGGGGGTGTCCGTAGAAAATGACCGCAGCCGAGGACGAGACCAGGCCCGGTCACAAATTTCGAGGCCGAGACCAAGACATTTCTTGAATTATGTAAGGGGGTGGGGATAGGGGTAGGGGGTGTCCATCCCCCAGCCCCCAGGCCTGTGTACGCCTATATAATTGTATATTCCAGTATAGGTAGGACGGGTTCGTTCACGATTAAATTTACCGAGAATTAGTCTCTTCTCAACGACAATTTACATTAATTTGTTTTACGCAAGCGCCAATTTACGTGAGCTTTCATGAATTGCATATAGTATATCTACAAACTGTTGGGTCACGTAACCCAACACTTCGTAGATTTGGGTGACCTGTTTCACAAAAGGTACATAACCTGAACGTGACACTTCGTAGATTTGGGTGACCTGTTTCACAAAAGGTACAAAACCTTCACGTGATGTGAACGTGAACGTGACGTGACTGTTCGTACCAAGCCAAGCAAAATATAGCAGCCGCTTCACCGCGGTAGCGCGCGCAAAGTGAGGCTGATACATCACGCCGTCATGTGATCTTTCTCGCTAGCGTACAGAAAGTGAACAGTTACGATTCAAAACTAGTGACACTAAAAATTTGATTGTGACAGGTTTGGAGGGTGTTTTTGATTAAAAGTAGGTAGTTTTGGACTTTGATTTATGTAGATTATGGTAGAATTTGTAAAAAAATCGTCCGGACGTCTCCTTTAATAAAGAAACCGAATCCGTAAGGTTGCTGACTCACAGTGAATTTATTAGCATGCACTTCATAGGCAACATGCATCAATCTTCACGAAGCGAACGGGCTCAACAGTGGCCGTTCATGCCTCAACACTTATACTACCTTACATACTGCATTTCCATTGTTACTAATTATTCCCAACTTCTAATCTTTAAGTAATTATAACTTTACTAATCCTTACTCATTTCCCATGGTTAACCCACCACATTACTGAGTATTTAATTACTTAATTAACCTAATACTTAGTGGGGGCTCTTAAGTCAATATTTGGGACGAAGTGTGCACTTCCGGAAAAAAAGTGTGAATTTTGGCACACAGATAGTTTAGACCTTCCTCTTCAAGAAATTTGATGGAAGCAATTTTGCACGGCCCATTCTTGGCCGCCATCTTGAATTTCAAAATGGCCGCCATCTGGCACCTGTTTTCATCAATATCTCAGCAACTAAAACAGCTAGAGAGTTTTTTTCAGTGGCTATACCCACATAATGGGGGCCAACGAATCACCTGAATCGAATATCAAGACTTCAAATGGCAGCCATCTCGCACCTTTTTTCATCAATATCTCAGCAACTAAAACAGCTAGAGAGTTATTTTCAGTGGCTATACCCACATAACGGGGGCCAACGAATCACCTGAATAGAATATCAAGACTTCAAATGGCAGCCATCTTGAATTTCAAAATGGCCGCCATCTGGCACCTGTTTTCATCAATATCTCAGTAACTAAAACAGCTAGTGAGTTATTTTCAGTGGCTATACCCACATAATGGGGGCCAACGAATCACCTGAATCAAATATCAAGACTTCAAATGGCAGCCATCTTGAATTTCAAGATGGCCGCCATGGGAATCCTATATTTAAATCCATCTCAGAAACTAAAGCAATTACGGAGTTCATTTCAACTGATATGCCTGTTGTCTGTATGTCTGCTTGTGTCAACTTGTAACCAATATATGGTTGGAAGCATTTATGCAATTCCCATTTAATTATCTCCTTTATCTCAGAAACTAAAACTGCTAAAGCATTATTTTAGCGGCTATACCCACTTATTTGGCTCCAACGAATCACCTGAATCCACCTTAAAGGCGTCAAATTGCAGCCATCTGTGAAATTCAAGCTGGCCACCATGGGGATTAGCATATATCTAACTCTTTAAATCAAAAACTAAAAATGGTTCAAAGTTATCTCTAGTTGCTATTCCTTTCTGCTGATGCCAACGACTTGTCTGTCTTTGAAAGAAATATGATGTTGAAAGCAAATGATTAGCAAGACCCATTTTGGCCGCCATCGTGAATTTCATTATTGCTGACATCTGGAACCTATTTTGCGTGTATTTCAGAAAATAACATGGCTGGACTTTTTAGTGGCTTTAAACACATTTTGGGGGTCAACAGATCACCTGGATTGACTTAAAAGACTTGAAATGGTTGAGCCATCTTGAAGTTCGATATGGCCGCCATGATAAGTCTACACAGATTTGATTCAAATCTGCGAGACCAACACAACAACACGGCCGTGATCTGGCAAAACTACGTATCTCCTTTTAGGCAATTTCGAGATATTTGAGCTTAAAGATTCAAAATTGCTTCTTTGGAAAAATGGAGAATGGTGTATAGAATATTTTTGTTTTCGATTAACCTGTGGAACATAGATAAGGCATTAGAGCCAAAAACTTCTTGATTTCCTCATGAAATCTTGTAATTTTCCTCATTTTTAGAAACATACGTGCTTTTGCCTGATAAAATCGACGACTACTCTCCGAGCTTTGATCAGGTAAAACTACGTATGTTTCAACTTATCAGCCAGAACTACGTATGTCGGCCGACGGGGCAAAGATTTATCAGGCAAAACTACGTATGTCGGCCGACGGGGCAAAGGTTCATCAGGTAAAACTACGTATGTCGTCCGACGGGGCAAAGATTTATCAGGCAAAACTACGTATGTTTCAACTTATCAGGCATAACTACCGTACTTTCGCGTACAAAATACATGTATGCGACACCATCTTCTGCGCGCGAGCGATGTGGGATGGGATGACAGTGTGTTATGCGAAGGCCGGGCGTGTACAGTTTGCCGTTCGTGCGAAGCCATGATCCGAAACCATCCTATTTTGTCAGGTATAATATGTCGTCATTTGTGTAATAAGTGATTGTCTATGATTTTATAATTATCAGAACAATACCCACACTTTTAACGTAAAAGTTTTGTCGAATTCCATTGCAAATTGCATGTTCATCGATATGCAGAAGACCATATCGCGCATCTCCACTCTCCCAGTGCAGAGTCAATGGCTATGACACGTGTGAATTGACCGGCCGCGGCCGCGACCACAAACTGTATACTAGCATGCAGCTGACTGTACAGTACATGTATAACATATGGGAGATACGTAGTTTTGCCTGATAAATCAACAAGCAAAACTATGTAAGTCGACTTACGTAGTTTTGCCTTTTAAATTTACGGATTTTTAAGGAAATTTTACAAAAACTCGGTATTGAATCTCTGAAAATAGTAAGAGTTAGAACTTGAAATTTTGCCAGATGAAAGAGCACATTCAAAAACATAAGAAACACCTAAAACCTGAAAAACGCCAAAAAATGACTTACGTGGTTTTGCCAGATCACGGCCGAACAGTCTGTTGCTTTGTTGGTCTCGCAGATTACTGTGGGTATGCAGTCTGGTGTTCGCAATAAATAACATAGAGTACATTTGAGAGACCTAAGTCAGATGCACACAGAGTGGTTGAAAGCAATTTAGCAAGTGCCATTTTCGCCTTCATCTTCAATTTTAAAATGGTCACCACGACTTTATAGATGTCTTAAAATGACAGTCATCATACATTTCAAGATGGCCACCCTGGGAACTGTATTCAGCTCAAGCTCTTTCCTACAGATCACACTGCAACACAATTAATTTGAGTGGTTATACTTAATATTGATGTCACTGAATTACCTGGATTTGCTTTTAAAAATGTCAGGTGGTAGCCATCTTGTGAATCATTGTATTGATTGAATTCTTGCTTCAGTGTTCTACGAATATGGTTTTGAGAGACAGCTCCGTATCTGCTTTATGTGATTCCTTGCAAACATCCTTTTGTAGTTTGTCCATGCTAAGGAATCATATACACCACCCATTTATGCTCCTTTTCTCAGACATGTCGTTATGAGCTGCTAAGATTTGGTGTAATGTTCTTGACGGCTTGTAATACACTTTGATGCCAAATTCCTTCAAAGAACTTTTGAGGCACACTTGATGTAGGCTAGAACGATATGTCCTTTTGAGTATGGGTTTATCTAGTTGGCTTTGGCCTATTTTAAGAGCTCAATTAGATTATCCACAAGTGGAGAGTTTCAAGGGATTGATATGGATCGGTATGAACAAAGTATGGATCACTCCTAATGTTCACAAAGGTGACTGGAGGTGAAAATATTATATAAACCAACTGTGTAAACTAAATTTCTCCCTGATAAATCTTCCAAGCTACCATAAGTAAGTGCCCACATGCCCTCCTTCTCCTCGATAGGGAACGCTAAGTCCGGATAAATGGAGTTCAAGATCTGCTCGCCAAAAGTGTCACTGCAGTCAACGTATCGGTTTGCGCAGCGTAGACATTCTTCCAGGAGTTGGACAATATAATTCAGACATGCTGGTCCTATATAAACTCTAGATAATTGTGTCCTCAAGTGTTGACTTGTGTATGGTAACCAAAGTAGGTAATGTACGTAAAGTCACGTCATAATGATCGAAACTCTCGTCTTCCACGGTCCACTCTCGATAGCTTCTACGCTTAATCGAGAGTTAGCTACGTGGTGACATGTCTGTTACACAAGAGGAGATATAATATGATAGGTCTGGACCAGTTTATCTGTGAGCCAGGTTTCTAACCCCTGCAAGAACATGTACACATACAGGGTCCACATACATTGGCTACAATGGATCTTTTACCAACACATCCGTGAAGCAGCAATTATATTCCCTCTTACTCCCATCCTATGAAATTTGTAAATAAAACACTTGAAAAAATAGACATTGACAATGCACCGAAACCACAAATTTGGTGGTATTGTTACATGGATGACACTCATCGCAAACTCAAGAAACAATTTGTGCAGGAGTACACTTTTAGTTCCCTAACGAAGGGAAGGATAAGTCGTTAGTGTTCCTTGACACTTTCACAAGTCATGATAGTGATCAAACTTGATTGTAGCCTGAACGTTAAGATTTATCGGAAAGCAACTCGCTGTCCAATGTCTCATTTCACCTCTAATTACTTATTTTAACAAACATTAGGAGTGACTGTTACTTTGTTCCATTATTGTAATCACCAATCCCTTGGCTGTCCAGATGATAACATATTACTAGTCTCTCTTATGTATGTTGCAACTATATTTGGGCTTAAAGGGCTACAGAAGGATCACCCCACTGAGAGGAACACGCAATGCTCAAAATGACACTCTTCCGACCTGATATTAGAAGTCTCAGATGCAATCAACTGAATTTCAATCTAATCGGGCGTTAGGGTGTTTCTAAAGCCGACAAGAACAAAACACCAAATCTTAGTACCGCCTAAAGACAACATCAAACATAATTGCGGGGCGTAGTATGTACATTGTAATTCCATGCAAAGGGTGGACTACTAGCCATTTGGCTGCAAGGAATCAAACAACAGTCCTATGTAGTGAATCATAAGCAAAAGAAACGTAGCGATCTCCCAAGACCAGATATTTGGAACACCGACGCCCAATTCGTTCCTCTGGAGTGTCTCAAAACAGGCCACATTGAGTGATTGAGTCTCCCGACCATCAGGTCGGACTGGCAAAAGGTCTACATTTCGGAAATGTGGCACAATACAAAAAGGGTGAAGGAAGATATCTGCACGTGTATACATCCTGGCATTTCAACCCACACTGAACAGAGACAGTGCGCGAAACAAACTACCTGCAGTGACGTCTACGATCAGAAAACTGATCACTTTGTAAGAAACGTCAACAGTCAGGTCATGCACAGCTGACGAAGGCTGTTGATGAGAACCGAATATTAGGAAGTGAACATTTGTATGATCAACAAAATGTTCAAACTTTTTCCATTTAGTTAGTTTTCAAATAATGCTCGAATGAATGTTACTGCTTTTCTCTAAAGGTAGGTTAGTACACTCATTGATTCTCTTTTGAACTACCTCCTACCCGATAACTTTTGTTTAATCAATCGAATTGTCAAGTAGACTTCTTTTTTTTCAGATTATCTTTATATCATTATATATCAGCAACATTGCTCAATTGGTTCCGACCTAAGATGGGCATACCCATAGATGGGCATACCCATCGAAATGCACTGACCGATTTTATTATGAGATACATAATTGAATAAGCTACCCGTGGCAGCCATCTTGAAATTCAAGATGGCTACTATTTGAAGCTTATGAAGACGATCCAGGTGATTCGTTGACCCAGAAAATGTGAGTGTACCCGGCTGAAATAAACTCTCCAGCTGTTCTGGTTTTTAAAATATTGGAGAAAATAGGGTTTTAGATGGCAGCCATTTTGAAATTCAAGATGGCGGCTAAAATGGGAAGTGCATAATTGCTTCCATCTATTGGTAAATGTTTACAAGTTGAACACAAAGAGATAGGCATATCAGTTGAAATGAACTCCGTAATTGCTTTAGTTTCTAAGATGGAGTTTAATGTATGCTTCCCATGGTGGCCATCTTGAAATTCAAGATGGCTGCCATTTGAAGTCTTGATATGTGATTCAGGTGATTCGTTTGCCCCCATTATGTGGGTAAAGCCACTGAAAATATCTCCCTAGCTGTTTTAGTTGCTGAGATATTGATGAAAACAGGTGCCAGATGGCGGCCATTTTGAAATTCAAGATGGCTGCCATTTGAAGTCTTGATATTCGATTCAGGTGATTCGTTGGCCCCCATTATGTGGGTAAAGCCACTGAAAATAACTCTCTAGCTGTTTGAGCTGCTGAGATATTGATGAAAACAGGTGCCAGATGGCGGCCATTTTGAAATTCAAGATGGCGGCCAAGAATGGGCAGTGCAAAATTGCTTCCATCAAATTTCTTGAAGAGGAAGGTCTAAACTATCTGTGTGCCAAAATTCACACTTTTTTTCCGGAAGTGCACATCCCATGACCTAAGAGCCCCCACTAACTTAATCATCATGCTCTGTCCTAACCATAGGAACTATTACCATTTAACTGTACAACGTTCTACACTCGATTACAATTATGATCGATCGATCAATATCTCTCATAATCGATCCCTACTTGTCCATTATCGATTCTCTGATCCTAATCAGAATTAACCACTTAACAAATATTATCCATCCATCATAAATTACCAAAATGTTCTATCTTATACATAATCATTGTCCATAATTATTCCCGTAAACATCATGTCTATAAAACCTTTCCTTAATCCTAATTCAATTCCACCATTAATTATTCCCAAAATTAACCACTATTTTACTCATAATCGATTAACTCATATACAAAGCGATTCCAATTACACTACAATAATCGATCCCCATACTACCTTATGTCATTCATTACTACGGACTTTTCGCAAACCTGAGGACGACAAATAGTAGGGTGGTTAATGGGTCCGTGACTGCATTTTGGGGTACGATTGTTTTACTTGACATACATACTCCTTGGATCAACAGAAGAAAATTCGTCCAAAGAGACGCTCTGTATCTATGCAAATTAGGCCTAATTTCCATAATTGAATATGATCTCTCAAATATATCAATAAAAACACCACTTTTATAGATATCCCATATCCCAAGTAAAAAAATTGTACCCCAAACTGCAGTGAACACCATATTTGTGGCCCCTACTAGAATAAATGACGTCATTTAGGCGAGAAATTACGTCACTTATGTTCTCTCTCGTCGTCTGGCCAATCTGAGCACTAGTTCATGCCCGATTTCAGGTTCGTCGGAAAATCCAGTACACCGTCTTCAGAATTACGTAATCAGAGAATTATCAACATGTATGTGTGTGTGTGTGTGTTTTATACGTGTGTATGTGTATGTGTGGTGGATTATGTAACTGGTGTATGCGTGTGTGTTTGAATGTGTGCGTTTGTGGCTGTGTGTACGTGTGTGCGCATTTGTTCGTGTGTGTGTTTGTGAGTGTATACGTGTTTGTTTTTGTTTGTTTGAGTGCGAGTGCGTGCGTCTGTGTGGGAGTTTTATTAATGTTGTGTTTGTGTGTATACGCGTGTGTAAGGGTTTGTGTTTGTGTGTGCGCATGTGTGGGGTGTTTGTGTGCATTTGTATTTGTTTGAGTGCGAGTGCGTGCGTGCGTGCGGGAGTGGATGTTTGTGCGTGTGTGTATACGTGTGTGTAAGTGTGTGTGTGTTTGTGTGATTGAATGTGTGTATATATGTGTGTGTGTGTCTGTGTTGGAGTTTGAGTATTTAAGTGCTCGGTGCGCATGTGTATGTGTGAAAGTGTATGTATGTGCATGAGTGTTGACTAAAAGCGAAAATGGTTGAAAGGCAGCGAACAGGTAGTGAACAGGACGGGTTGACTACATCCAATAGACCGCTACTGTGATGTATGCAAATAATATGCGTATGACGTATAGACTCCCCGTTGACAAGCTTAACAATAGTAACTAAGTCCGACAAGCTAAGTATGCCGGAGCTTGACGGACCTAGTTACTATTGTTAAGCTTGGCAACGGGGAGTATTACGTCATACGCGTGTTATTTGCTTATACAGGGTATATACAGAAATAACGGAACGGGGTACTTTCCATTATAAAGAAACATACAGACTAGGTTCACTGGATAGATAATCTTTTAAAAAGAAATTTGATATCAACAACAGTAATTTGGTCAAGTAGTTTTTTGTTTGGTATCTATCCAGTGAACCTATTATGTATACGTTTCTTCACAATGGCAAATACCCCGTTCCGTTATTTCTGGGCCACCCTGTATACTTACAGAAACTGTCGTTTGAGGACGGGAGACTCGTTCTTGTCCACACTAGCGAAAAGACCCTATTATAACCAAACTACAACGAATTATCTAACGAATCTAGCCATTATTTAAGAGCTATTTCGATACAGTATTATGCACACGAGTAAAAGAAGTTTAGAAATACATTAACAACTGTATTGAAGAATGCTAAACGAATGTATTATAGTAAAGTATGTGACGATAATAAACATTATACAGGTTAAATCTTTTGTGAAACAGGTCACCCAAATCTACGAACAGTCACGGTAAAGTGACCCAACAATTTGTCGTTTACCATGCCGGTAAAACTCGAATCGTCACGTCTACCAAAACGTGACGTGACTGTTTAATCATTATTTGTAAAAGTGAAAGCGCTTGTTACTAAGACTAGAAATGACGTCATCCAGAATATTCTCGACGACACAACTTTTCTCTTTTGTGCGATGGAATTCCTATGGGGATTGCGTGTTTAAGGATTTGTCGCAGCGCACACAAAATTGTATGTAAGTGAATGGGGACCACGGACAAAGTATCAGACAGTTGTTAGAGGGAGAAAATAAATCTTTCTAACAGATAACGTTAAATAGAAATGGATAATCAAATTAGAAACTGTGCTTATATTATGTTCGTGGTCCAAACGGGGATCGGAAACTGGTTACTCGCTACAGCCAACTACGGACTGTGTCCGCTTAGGCCTAGCTAGCCACCCCGACCTCCAGGCGCCAGGGGCTCCGGCCGCGGCCCGTGGTGCTTGCCTAGCAGTACACGGTGAGGTGGCCAGCTGTTATTACCGGGTTTAGTTAACAACACAATTACTTCAAGGGTGACAAGTTACCAATTTGTTTTGAGCGTCCCTTTGGCCCTGTGTATGCATACTTCAACAATTATTAATTAGGCTCATCTTCAAATCAGACGGTGTGCAAATTATTTCATTATTACTGCATTATCAGAATATCTTTATGTACATATGCAACACAGCCAATCCTCGAGCTTGTACAATACATGCCCAAACTTCAAGTTCAAGATTACAGACTATAAAATGTTTTCCTTATATTTAAGCCACCTATGAGGTGTCTTAAATTTAAGAAAAAAATCTTACGCTGAAATGTTTATGGAATACCAATGCTTGTTGCTTAGCAAATTTGCTTATAATAAGCAAAAAAACCGAAAGTGCGTCTAAAATGTAAGCAAATTTGCTTACCGAAAGTGCGTCTAAAATGTAAGCAAATTTGCTTACGAGGGAATTTAAGCAAAAATGCTTAGACCTAAGCATTTTTGCTTATAATAAGCAAAAATTCTAAGATTTCTTGCTGTATGTGTTTATGGAATACAGGCCCTGATGCGTCGCGACGATATCGACGAGATTCGAGAGCGAGGCCGAGGCGGGGCCGAGGCACAGTTTGACGACGCGGCGATCGAGTAAATTGCAGGCTAGGCGCCGGATCAAAGCAACATACAACGAGACAAAACTCAGAAACTAACCACAATCCTTGTAACAATTATATGTTTTTCATTTCCAACAATATGTGAACTTAAATTGCCACATTTTGACTTTTCACTCTCATGCATGACTTGAAAAATCAATTTTATCAGTGGCATATATTCTGAAAAAAACAATAGAAAACATAAGGGCACATTTAGGTGTGCCCCCCAATAATTTTGGGCGACTGGACCTGGTCTAGACTTTTTGCTTGGTCCTGGACTAGATATCTTCCACGGTCCTGGTCCTGGCTGCAAAAATTGGGACTGGTCCTGGTCTAGGCCTAAAAAAAGGTACTGACAAAAATTTACGACTACCCCCCCCCCCCCCCCCCCCCCCACTGAGACAGGATTTTATGAACCGCTAGGTCCTGGTCCTGTTGGAACCGGTCCTGGTCTAGGCTTCGAAAAAATATTACGACTAAGCCCACCCCCCCCCTCCTCCCCCCCCCCCCCCTCCCCGCCAACTACTTGGTCCTGGTCGATCTAGGTTAAAAAAAAAAACCTTGAAAAAATCGTGGGTTCGCTAGTGATTTGGTTGCCCCCCAATCAGTCCGACCACGCTACACCACTGAATTTTATTATCACAGACTAGTAATCAATACGTGTAGAAACAAGTTATTTTGCTCAAAACCTATTCGTTAAAATTATTTCGCTATTTTTATAAAGGGGGACTTTCATTTGTTGTTGTTTTTATTACATGTTTGTTTTTTGTGTACGTATAATTTGCGTGTATGGGAGGGTATAACCTATACCATTGTGTCTGGGTGTGCATGCATTTGTCTAGATGTGTCATTATCATCCTTTGATAAGTGTATATGCGCTTTTCCTAACACCATACACAATACTTTATTATATAATTTTATATTTTTATTGTACATTATATATTTCATTGTATTAGTTTCACTAGCATTAGCTGCATCATTAGTACACTGAGTAATGGTAGCAGTGGCCGCACACATGTTTTTTTTTTTTCAAAGGGGAAGGAGAGGGGGTTATTTCGTCAGCCAAATTTCTTTGAGCGGGGGGGGGGGGGGGGGGGGGGGGGCGGGGTTAGCTGTAGATATTTGGAGTCAATTAAAAACAGCCAAAAAAGTATTTTTGGGGTACACCCCCCCCCCCCCCACCCGCCCCCATGGGTACGCCTATGAATGGTAAATTTTGTTTCCTTCATTTCACATAATCTATACGACATCTTCGGCCTGAACCAGCTATTTTGCCATTAGTCTCTTCTCAATGACAATTTACGTTATTGTTTTAAACGCCAGTGGCAATTTACGTGAGCTTTCGTAGATTGCATATAGCAGGTCAACAAATTGTTGGGTCACGTTACCCTACACTTCGTAGATTTGGGGTGACTTGTTTCACAAAAGGTACAGAACCTGAACGTGACGTGAACGTGACTGTTCGTAGATTTGGGTGACTGTTTCACATAAGGTACAGAACCTGAACGTGACGTGAACGTGACGTGAACGTGACTGTTCGTACCAAGCCGTAGAATGACCATGCCATGATAATTGATGTTGTCTTTAGATCTAGATATAGTAGCTGCCTTTAATCATTATTCTAGCCAGGAAGATAAGCGAGGTCAGGCAAACGCCCATAAACATAGACACGTGTTATTTTGCCCACTACCGACCACCTGGATAGGGGATGTCGTGACCGCGAGAGGGAAGAACAGGGAGCCTCTTGCGTGGGTCAGCACAATTCACTATGCAGAATTGTGTGAATGAGTTTTATTCATTTATTCAGACTGTCCCAGATAAAAGGAAACCGGGTTTCATGGCAGAAATTTTCTGTCATAATGAATAATTTCCTTGATGATATATATATATGTCTGAAAAGCTCTGTGTCCCTTCTTTCATTTGATGTACAACTTATGGCACATAATTCAAGCATGACTGAATTAGAACAATGGAAAGGGGTGTTACCAATATTCCATTTGCACGCATACATTTTAAGTGTGGGTGAGTTTTAAGGGTTGTAAACGTACTTATTTTTAAAAAGGACAAACTCCACATAAAAGTTCATATTGTTATCTTTTACATGACACCTCATGCTAAACAAATAAATGATTTATGCCAGAGAACGAGTACAATGAAAACATGACAGATTTCTGCCCAAATGAGTGAAAGTTGAGTAAGAAGTCGCTCAGCTTTCCTGAATTAGCAGCTGACAATGGACTGTGATGCATGAGTGAATTTACACAAACATGGGGATCAGGACAAACATGGGAAACAGGCTAGATCAGGAAAGTTACTCATTTGGGCTGGAATCAAGCATGTTTTCATTGTACTCGTTCTCTGGCATAAATCATTTATTTTTAAATCATGAGGTGTCATATAAAATATACAATTATGAATTTTTATGCGGTATTTGTCCTTTTTCAAAATAAGTACGTTTACTACCCTTAAAACTCACCCCAAAACCTCACCCAAACTTGCAATTTCTGTGTGCAAATATAATCTTGGTAACACCACTTTCCATCGTTCTAATTCAGTCATGCGTGAACTATGTGCCATAAGTTATATATCAAATGAAAGAAGAGACAGAGTTTTTCAGACATATATATATCATCAAGGAAATTATTCATTATAACATAAAATGTCTGCCATGAAACCCGGTTTCGTTTTTTCTGGGACAGTTTGTATACTGAAAATATGCATAAATGTACGATTGTATGAATATTTGTATGACATAATGACTGTTCTATGATATCTCAGGTTTTGAATGATATACAGTTTAAAGTTCTTAAACATGTCTTCTTGAAATGCATGTTATATTTATGCTAATGATGCGTATGATTTGTGTTGTATGTTTGCTATAAATATAATGTGATATTGGCTGAGATTAAACAAGATTATTTGGTGTTTTCTTAGTATAATTCGTGGTTATTTTTTGATCAATATGTAAAGATCTGTGAAATATGCATTCTATTAAAAAAAGGTAGACTTTTCTCCTATCTGTTATAGTAACACGTGTTATTTCTGAATGTATACGGCGTTATCAATGGGTAAGCGCTGACTGTATGTTGGTATGGTAGATACTTCGTTACCTCCGTTAAACGCTGGCACATTGTACGAGGGACTTTACCAGTCAGGACCACTTTCGCTTTTCCACTATCGTGAAAATAGCGGTTTCCCACTATTCTCCAATCAATGTCGCTAGATGGCGCATATATCGTGGCGATAGTGCCATGCGATACTATCGGTGATCGAAACAAAATAGAATTTTGTACAGCCGTTTTTTACATATATGCAGATTTGTGTCCGCCATTCTCAACTTCCGCGTGCTAAGTGTATCTTGCCGTTCTCTTATCATGCCGAGCTATAATACGCCTCTCTCACACGCTCCCTCCTTTTATCTCGTTATTTCGCACCGTACCAGTTCGTACGGCATCAAACACCTGTCGCGTAAGTCTATGCGCGAATCAACCGTTTATTTGAAAAACGAACCCGCATAATCGAGCAAGATTTTCTTTAAATGTTCTGGCCAGATCATTTAGACAAACTACACACCATTAGTTTAATTATCAAGGATGCTACACATTTACTATTTAGATGATCTTTCCAGAACATTGGGCGAAAATAAATGTAATTTAATTGAATGTAGTCGTTGCACAAATGTCCCCATTGCCACAACACGTGGAACCGAACATGACGCAATACTGCGTATCACGTGATAATCGCGGAATAGCGCTTTTCCGCTATTTTGGCCGATAGTGGAAAAGCGAAAGTGGTCCTGAGTGATTACCCTTCGACTCCTAGCATCGCATGTTTAAAGTAGTGTATGTAGTGACGATGGTTAACCACTCTTTAGCAATTCTTCGCGTCTGAATGGCTGCGCTGCATGAACGCCTGAACTCGTGGTGGAGACTATCTGGCGAGTGCTGAAGCCGCGAGAGCCTTTTTGCAAACACGTAGCCCAGTTGGCTCATGAATATTCATAGACTCGATTTAATGAATTATGCGAAGACTCGGTGTACGTGAGGTCAGATATATACATAGATGTGTACTCGTGTACACGTGTACCCGTGAGGTCAGATGTGCACTGAGCTATAACGCATCGCACACTGTGTGTCCATTGAAGGAATGTATACCACTATGTGGTATGTGTGTGAACTGAGCTGTGAGCTATAGTGCATCGCATACTGTATTTCCATTGAAGTACTGTATACCACTATGCACTGAGCTATGTTTTTTTTTTAATCATCAATTTATTAGGCGAATTTCGCCAACAAAATAAAAGGAAATACACATCCCAGGACACTGGCATATAATTGCCAGCGCAGGGCAGTAAAATAGTGTAATGAACAATACAGAATGCTTTACAAAATATATCTAACACTTAATTAAGTACCTAACTGACATTAAAATGAAATTATTTAGAATCATATTTCAATAGCGACATAAATAATTCAGCGTAATAGTAACTAAAATGGAAAATCAAATATAATAGCTTTTTAAAGTAATTAGTATCGAAATGGAATAATTCAAAGTAATATATCAACTAATCAATAGCTCAAGATGATAGTAATAATAGTTTAAGTCAATAGCAAGTACAATGTGGCTAACAGTGTGATCTGTCAGTAACTAAGTAACTGTCAGTTTATGTCGGGGTGGTATACTACCCTCCAGGTGCTCCATACAGCCAAAACCTCGTGGAACACATTCACCATACAGTTGACGATATTAGAGCTCACGATTGCTCTTCCCTCATTGTCCTTCTTGGCGACTTTAATGATCTTCCGACGAATAATTTTGACCAAAATTTGATGCTTACACAAATGATTCAGTTCCATACACGCGGAAATGCAACTCTTGATAAGATTTTTGTAAACTATCCTGATTTGTTTCACCCACCACAATGTTTCGCACTTTTGGGCTCAAGTGACCACTCATCAATATTGTTAAAACCTTTACACGCTCTTCCCTGCTTGAAAAAAACCATACTCTGCCGCCCATACCGCGATTCTTCGGTTCGAGCGTTCGGGCAGTGGATCACACAACAAGATTGGAGCAATATTCTTAGTGGGGATGAACTCAATGATATTGTTCAATGTTTTAATAAAGACTTACATAATGAATATAAGAAGGCCTTTCCTCTCACTAGATCACTTTTATCTAGTAACGACGAACCTTGGATGAATCATAAAATTTAAACTCTCATGAAACAGCGAGATAAGGCATATAAAAGGAAACTCATTGACCCACAAAATTGGAAGAAATTAAGAGACTCTGTTCAAAAGGACATAATTAATGCAAAAACTAGGTACTTTAATGCATCTGTACGTAATCTCAAATAAAGTCAACGCGCTCAATGGCATAAGTACATAAAGAAGATGTGTAAATTGAACTGTAAACGTGTAGAAATTCCAGGGGCAGTAGATGATCCTATTACTATTGCAACTACCATCAACACCCATTTTGCAAAAAAAAATTCTCAACTTACCCCGTTGGATTACACACTGTTACCTGCATACTTGCCTGCAGAAACACCACCAACCATTTATTTTGGCGAAGTACTCAAAGTTTTTAAGAATTCAAATGCCACTAAATATGGCCATCCAAACGATTTGCCTGTCAGGTTAATTAAAGAATTTGCATTCGAATTAGCTGAGCCATTAACTTGCATTTTCAATAAATGCATCTACGATGGGATTTTCCCTGATATTTGGAAAACAGCAGCAATCACCCCCGTCCCAAAGGAAAAAAACAGTAACTCATTTGATCAATTGAGACTCATCTCTCTAACCCCAATATTTGCGAGGGTATTGGAATCGTTCATTGCAAAATGGGTAGTTGATGACATTGTTGAATATGTTGATAAGAAGCAATTTGGAAATGTGAAAGGATCTTCGACTACACTTTACTTGGTTGATCTTTTAAATTGTGTGCTGCATGGTCTTGACAAACCTGGGCACTATGCATACTTAACCACTATAGATTTTACTAAAGCGTTCGACCGGGTAAACCACAATATTGTAATTAAGAAACTGATTGATTTGGGTGTCAGAAGATTCATTATTCCAATCATTTGTAGTTTTCTCAGTAATAGAACTCAGTGTACTAAAATTGGTGGCAACAACTCACCCTTGTTGCAAACAACATGTGGAGTGCCACAAGGCACTAAACTAGGCCCAATGTTATTGTTGGTACTTGTTAATGATGCAGCGGATGAATCTGAACATAGATGGAAATATGTCGACGATTTGACGCTTGGAGAAGTGATTAAACGAAACCAGCCTACTACTCTTCAAAATAGTCTGGATAATATCTCATATTGGTGCCAACAAAATGATGTATTGCCTAAACCTACCAAATGTAACCTCCTCTGTATAAATTTCCTCCGACAGATGAACCCACGCACTGATATAACATTGAATGAAATTCCATTGAATGTTTGTTTCTCACTTTAAGTTGTTAGGAGTCACAATTCAAAATGATTGGAAGTGGAACTTGCATTTTCAAGAAATAGTTTCTAAAGCATCCCGAAGATTATATACTCTCTGTATTCTTAGGAGGTCAAAAACACCTATTACGGATATGGTGACCGTCTATACATCCACATTAGACCAATTTTAGAGTATGCCTCGGCCGTCGTCTTGCAAAGAGGCGTATCTCGAAAATAGGCCATTTTTTGTATTGCCTACTTGGGGTTTTTGAGGTCAACATTTTCATTGGGCCAAATTTCAGAAGAGCTCGAGTTATAGTTTCTGAGATATCGGGGGCCCTCTGTACCCGATTGCATAACTATCGTCGTATTCTGTATGGCAAAAGGGCGTATCTATTAACATACGCCCCTGTCCGTGGAAATCGTGTTGGTTTCTGCTCGGTATCCGTCTGGCAAAAGGATGTATGTTGACATACGCCTTTGGCAAACAAAAAACGTCGGAAAATTTGAGATATATTTTAGGTAAAAGGATGTAAGTATAGATACGCCCTTGTGTAATTTTCAACGATGGTGCAGGAAATGATACAGCATGGCGGATGATATAGATGCCGGATCGGATCGGATACATGCGACGCGTCTGAAAAATCACCCTGCAATTCCGGATCCAACATTACATACTTTTGTGCATGCAACAAACGGCGCACAAAACACCATGACGCCTCAAAATTACACTGCAAATCTGGCCAGCTAATCCAACATAAGGTTTGTATAAATACTCTGACTTTTACTTTTATTGTATTTTACGATGGCCAATGTACCGATGTTCTTTTATGACAAACTCGTTCTTCTCTACACATTTCTCATGCACTGCACTGCACGCTACAAGTAGGCGTAGTTGCCAAGGAACTTGGCCGGGCCCGGCCCGGGGGAGAACCCGGCCAGAAAAGGGACAGGCCTAGGGCTTCATAGGGCTGACTTTGAAATTAGATTTGCCGAGAATCACACAAGGGAGCAGAGCTATGCTGACCTGTACGGGAACAATGTGGGACTGTACAAAATATGTACAGAAAATGTTACGGACTAGAATATCCGGTTTTTGCTATTAATTTGCAACATCTGGGGCCGAATTAATGTTCAAACTACATGATTAACTTACCAATGTGTTCTATCTTGGTATGGTCCTCTTGTCCTTTACCTGGAAAGTCATTTTTAGCTCCAAAAAAGCCTGAGCGTCAGTCTCTTTTGGTGTTCGTTCAAAATGGCGTATGGTAAATTAATTCAACTTTAGATGTCTAGGGCCCTCTATTGACCAAATTACGCACAGTATACAAGCCAGATGTAAATAGTTACACGACGCTTGCACTGCGTATCCAAGTAGACAACCTTTCATCAAGACTATTCGCTTTGTTTATGAAATCGGTTGAAATATGTGGAATATTCTTCTCTACTAGTTGTATATCATGTTTAGCGCCCTCCTTTTCAATTAACATCAAAGTGATCGTGTGTATGCATGCGGTACCGGTATGTAGGGGATGGCGGGTGGGGGGGGGGGGGGGGGGGGGAAGGGGGCTGAAAGGGGGCTGAAACGGGGGCTGAAACCAATTAAGGCTTTTTTGTGTCTGGCTGAAAATTGCTCATTTTCGTGATTTGTGTTTGAAACATGCGGTGCATGTAATTTTCCTAAATAGAGAGTCGGATATTTGGTCTAGTATGAAATTCATTTGTCTTTTTGCGACTCAGCAACACCGATTCGTAATAATATAAGGAAAAATATGAAGAGATCCAAAGAACATAAAATTGCATTTGTTGTATTAAATTGAACGTCGGAAAGGACTGCTTAAAGGGGTAGGACAGTTTTGGTAAGGCTAAACTTTAGTAACCAAACCTGGACAGTAACATTATAAACTAATAGTTATAACTCCACCATGCTCGAAAGGTATACAAAATTACAAACGACTAAGTAAAAAGCCCGTTATCATTAAAAAAGAGCCATTAAAACACAAGAGGGCGCTTTCTAAAAAGGCATTGGTTTCAACTATTTTTCATACAAAATTATGCATATGATGTTTTATTGAAATAATGATTAAATAGAGAAATCATCAACAACTATTTAAAAAACGCTTTTGAACATTTTTGAATAAGTGCAAGTATTTTTTTAATTTTTTGAAAAAAATCATCTAATTATTTGGGCCCCAAATAATTATAGGATCAGATATATTTATTGATATTTCAGCCGTTTCTGGGTCGATTTTGACCAAACAAAGTTTATTCTGCCATTAAAATTGCATGTTCCCTCAAATTCGACACTCAGTTTTTCATTACCCCACAAAAAAATTGTGATGTGCAGCGCCCTCTCTACCAAAAACTGAACTACCCCTTTAATTATGACTAATGGCCTTTACTCATTCAGGACTGACTACATTATTGTTTGAGTAACATGTATTCCTTCTAGACATCAGAGCTGGTATTTTGGGGAATGTATTATACAACTAACGAATGGGCTTCTTAGTCAAATCTATTAGGTGGGCTCGAAATGACTATTACCCTCAACTACGCTTCGGGTAATAGTCATTTTGAGCCCACCGAGGTAATAGATCACAATCAAGTTAGTTAGTTGTTTTATATCACTCATCAATATCACGGATTGTGTTCATCTTATAGCAAAATAAGTGAAATCTCTTTAATATTTCATAAAATCGCTGGTAAATTTTGATAATGAAGAGCTTTTAACCAAAAGGCGCACTTTCTATATTTGTATTTTGAGTGAGTTATTTGTCGTAAAATGTGGATTTCTGGATAGCTACGTAAATTATATACACGTAGATATATCGCTAACTGAATGTTTATGGAAAGTGGATTTAGCGCCTTCTGGAAGTTTATAATTATAAACACACACCCATACACACACACACGCACACACACACACACACACTATACACACACAATCATACACACTCAAACACACACACACACACACACACACACACACGCACGCACACACTTACACACACACACACACACACACTATACACACACGCACATACACACACACACAATCTCTCTCGACTCTCTCTCTTACACTCACTTGTCCCCCCCCCCCCCCCCAAAAAAAAATAATAATAATGGATTCATGCAGCGATCGCCCTTCTTGTTCCCTTCATATAAAACACCCGTATTTATAAGCGAGTGGTTATTTTTTCATTCCTATATCTATCATACACACCCCATTATAAATCACTCTAAAGTACACAAGCACGACATAATACTGAGATTCTGGAACTTTAAAAAAATGTAATATTGTTTTTAAGATATTTGTAATCTTTATTGCACAATTGTACAGGTAACCAACAAAATAATAAACAGATGTAAAACATCAATATAGTCTATTCCGATGAATTGAATAAAATCAATGTTATATTTATGCTATATTCTACACACATATTGACAATAGTAACAAAAATAATAATAATTATAAAAAAAAATAATACAAACCAAAATGGCAATTTATTTAATAATGCATGATCTCATAGATTCATGTACATGAATGTCTATTTTTAAAGGCCCAAAATTAACACTGGTATTCGCTTACTCGTTGCACTCTCTTTTTTTTCAGGTATAATAACTCCCAAATGTTAAATTTCTAATCTCTACGCTTTAATCATATGTCTTTTTTAATTGAACATCCGAAACATTGTCCTTGTTTGATGTTTCTATTGTTAAGACATTCAAATTACATTTTAGTTTTACTGATTTTCACAATGTTACAAAAGAAATATAAAGTGACCAATTAACTTTGTCGAAATCAACACAAATAAATATCAAAACTGGCAAACAATGTTCACTTAAAACAGCGTAAAGTTAGAATCTCATGATTTCATCATCATGGCCTAGGCTTCATGGTTTCATAAACTGAAGTTATAATTTATTTGGAGGAAAACAAAATTGTTGAAGGATTTTCCCCATCCAAATTAATTAAATTTAATTTAAATAACAGAATCATGCAAATGTTCATCAGTCAATTTCCTATATTTACAAATATGTCGATTGATTTCATATTGCTAAAATGAAATGAAATTAAGATTAAAATTAAATGACTTGTTATTAACATGTTTTCATCCTACACATGAAATGTCTCGTTGAATAAAATAACATACATGTAGCTACAACTTCACAATATTTCCAAAGTATAACATAAATAATGTTATAACATTATTATACAATATTTATAAAGTCATATTTTCTTAAATCAAAGGTGTGATACCATGACTATGCAGGTAGTAAACAATTAACATGCATTAGATGATATAGTTACAAATTATTTCTGAATTATCACAGTGAAAACAAATATTGTTAATTTTCAACGCTAGAGAAGGCCATGCAAAGAAAGAGGTCACATGCGCGTTAGTGCGCTTAAAAATCTTGTAACAGCCTAATTGATTGGATGGAATATTAATGAGGTGGGAGGAGCTTAAGATAATTGCGCAGAAGTTAATTGAGCGCTGATTGAGCTTTCAGAATACTGATTTCCACTCAATCAGCGTGCAATTAAAGCATATTTAATTGAAAAGTTATATGAGCTTTCAGAATACCCCCCCCCCCTGATGTTTACCGAATTTGTTTTTTTATAGACAAACGTAATAAACATCCATCAAGTGCTATCTTGTAACATAGCGAAGTGGCGAACAGTGTTTATTTCGTTACCATTGCAGATAATATGGTTTATTCTCCGTACTTATGTTTAGCGTTGATGTTATGCATTTTATACAGCATTATATATACCAATGAAATACATATGATACTGCATACAATAATATGCTGTATATTCAAACAAAGGTGAATGTGGTATAACATTTCACTGCAAAATCAAATCAGTCTTATTCTGCACTATAAGACTATGATAGAAAAACTCACACTACAAGTTTGACGAGTTTTATTTGGTAAATCTATGCCCCCTTCCTACCAAACGAGGTCTTTTACGTCCACTATTCTAATTCTGTTGTCCAAATTAAAATACAAGTTGTTACAATTGCAACAAAGTTGAGACACTACATGCGTACATACATAACCTCCCGTATGAATTATTATACACCGTGTTTATTTCACTTCTAATTTTGACTTGGCCATCCAAAGTTCACTCCAAAAATCACTGTATTTCTTAGAACTGTGTTGTGTACTTATTACATTCCTCAATTGTGTCTAGCAAATGCAAACTGATCAGTGGTTATTACATAATTATTCAACCCGATTGCAGAGGTCCCATTTTTTGTAACATGTATGCACACACTTTGCCAATACGTTACAATAATTCCTCAATAATTTTCGTCTACCAAATGCAAACTGATCAGTGGTTATTACATAATTATTCAACCCGATTGCAGAGGTCCCATTTTTTGTAACACTTTGCCAATACGTTACAATAATGTATGGCATACATAACATAACACACATGAATGCCCATGAATGCTCTCATCTGATCATGTTCTAATATGTAATCAAATATTTACAAATTCCCGCTTTGCTTTTTATATTTACCCAAGTATGATTTTTGCATAATAGGTTAACAAACTCAATGAACTCATGCAGATTCCAAATAACATTAAAAAAAAAAAATTAATAAATAAAAAATTGAAGCACTCCTTGCAGAGGATAATGTGCGACTCCCATCATAGAACCCGTTACGTTCCGGGCACTACCTTCCCATGTTCGCTGAGTCACAATAGTTCGCGAAAAAAACGTCGCTCCCTGAATACAATCGTATACCAAACGGATCAGCCGAGCTACTAAAAGTGCCATCACCTGTACATTTATCTCAACTTACATTCGGACACATTTCAATACTTTGTCGAATTCTGACAGGGCTGAGACAATTTTGTTTTTTCATGGATGTGGCTTCATCTATCGACAGATCCGTTTGATATTCACATATCTAGGGAGCGACATTACTTCACGACCGGGTGATTCAGCGAATATGGGAAGGTAGTCTTCGATGAACGTAGCCACGTCTGTCCGGTATAGCGCTCGTACCTGGGCTCCTTATTGGAACGATGGGTGTCGCACAAGTCCTCTACAATTGAGTGCCTCAATGCGCTGTCCCACAGGGCCGGACACCTTCCCTGCTCTCAGCACCGACGGACCTGTCCGTGTAGCGGCCCTTTGAATTCCTCAGTGATTCTGCGTGATATAAGATGAAAACACTACTTTAATTTTCATTTTGTTATAGGACTGAATTGGGGTGGAGTCGGTCACCCTAACATAAAGATTATGTGTTAATTTTCCAACGCTTTACAGAAAACATAATGTGGCATGATGTCTTTTATGCTTACTGTATGGGAGTTGAAGGAAAAATGATGGTTCCGTCATATTTTGGATTCAATTTAGGATTTTAGATGGTAGAACTCGGCCGTCATCTGGCAAAGAGGCGTATCTCGAAAATAGGCCATTTTTTTGTATTGCCTACTTGGGGTTTTTGAGGTCAAAATTTTCATTGGGCCAAATTTCAGAAGAGCTCGAGTTATAGTTTCTGAGATATGGGGGGCCCTTTGTACCCGATTGCATAACTATCGTCGTATTCTGTACGGCAAAAGGGCGTATCTATACATACGCCCCTGTCTGTGGAAATCTTGTTGGTTTCTGCTCGGTATCCGTCTGTCAAAAGGATGTATGTTGACATACGCCTTTGGCAAACAAAAAACGTCGGAAAATTTGCGATATATTTTAGTTAAAAGGATGTAAGTATAGATACGCCCTCGTGTAATTTTCAACGATGGTGCAGGAAATGATACCGCATGGGCATGGCGGATGATTAAATACCGGATCGGATCGGATGCATGCGACGCGTCTGAAAAATCACCCTGCAATTGCATATTAATTCCGGATCCAACATTACGTTGCATACTTTTGTGCATGCAACAAACGGCGCACAAAACACCATGACCCTGGACCATGACGCCTCCAAATTACACTGCAAATCTGGCCAGCTGATCGAACATAAGGTTTGTATAAATACTCTGACTTTTACTTTTATTGTATTTTACGATGGCCAATGTACCGATGTTCTTTTATGACAAACTCGTTCTTCTCTACACATTTCTCATGCACTGCTGCACTGCACGCTACAAGTAGGCGTAGTTGCCAGGGAACTTGGCCGGGCCCGGCCCGGGGGAGTACCCGGCCAGAAAAGGGACAGGCCTAGCCCTAGGGCTGACTTTGAAATTAGATTTGCCGAGAATGAGAATGCACTGAACAAGAGTTAGCACTGAACATGTGACTCGAAACTTATAACAAACGATATATCTGCATTTTGCTCATAAAATATGTGTATCTGCTGTTGTTTTTTTGTTTTTTTTTCACGATAATTTGACTCAAATTTTGAAATTTTAATTTAAATTTTAGAAGACTTGATTCTCGCTTTTGTTATTGTAGATCTATGTATAGTACGACTACGCTCAGCTCAGTAGTTCATTTCGAAAGACCGATTATTATCGCTCAACACACGGGAATGAGCTGAATTTAGGCCCATTTCTTGTGCGCTGTGTGTAATGAAACGTCCACAGCTTACATAAAACCATTTATGCTGTCGTGGTTGGAATATCAAACGGTCCTTTCAATAACAAAAGTGAATACAAATGGTATAGTTTGATATCTGAAACATTGCAGTGTTTTTGTTTGTTTGGCGATTCATACTTTGTGCAGGCGCGGACAATTTTTAGATCTGTAGTGTTTGTACTTTCCTCCACCAAGGCAAGGCCCGGCCCTTGTCTTGATCTAGTATACGAGTATGACTATGAGCGGCACCACTCGGCCAATAGACAGACTGCATCAAATTCATTTGCATTTTTCTTACTCTGGAATCGTTTAATCATTTTCCTTTGCCGGTTTTTTCAACTCGGCTAGATCACATTTGAGAAATTACAACCCCAGGGGCCATGCATCATGCCCATGCGTTTGCTAGATTTTGATCACGAAATCCCTAATATCGTCTATAGTCTTGCAGTTGCAGCATAATTGCCTAAAAGTTACTCTTGTACTACTACTTTTAGTAGTTAAAAGAGCTCCCGATCCCTAAAATCCGACTTTCCTTTTGATTGTGTGTTGCCTGACGGTTATGAGGACCTCCTGATTTGCCTCATCAGAAACTAATGCAAATTCAATGAATTTTAGAATGTCATGTGAGTAATTGACTATCTGTGTCAGTTGAAAATACAGTATTTTAAGTCTATGTTAAGCTGTAAAAGTTTTAAATTGAACTTGTCATGACAGCAACATTGTATTGTTCATCTTTGACATCACGCTTTCTTAATTTCAAGTTTCAACCGCTGAATATACCTGATTTCATATATGTTAGTGCAAATAAATCAAATAAAAGGCAACTGATAACAAGTATACATTCATACATTTAATTTGATAACTGAGTGAGAGTTTTAAATTGATGATGAGATTTACACATGTAATGAATTACAGTCTCGTTTAGTTGAACAGAAACATCAGTTACCATGCCGGTTGCTCGATTTGGTATGATTGGGCATGCAAACTACCCAGCTAGCCACCTGACGTCGTGCCGATGTCATAAGTTGTTGGCCGGATGTCGGCTTATCGCGGTTGGCTCGAGGTTAAAATGTCCGCCAGCCCAACATCGTAACCACGTCATTTTGTGATACGTCAATTTCTGACAATGGCCCAACATCAACTCATGACATTGGACCAACATAACATTATGATGTGGGCGCGAGGTTAAAATGTCCGCTAGCCTAACATTGTCCCAACATCATTTTGTGATGTCGGGCAAATGTCAATTTCCGACAATGGCCCAACACCAAATCCTGACATAGGACAGATATCAAATTCTGATGTGGGCTCGACGTTAAAATGTCCGCCAGCCCAACATCGTCACCACGTCATTTTGTGATACGTCAATTTCTGACAATGGCCCCACATCAACTCATGACATTGGACCAACATAACATTATGATGTGGGCGCGAGGTTAAAATGTCCACTAGCCCAACATTGTCACAACATCATTCTGTGATGTTGGCCCAATGTCAATTTCCGCCAATGGCCCGATATCAAATCCTGACGTTGGGCCAACATCAAATTCTGACGTTGGCCCGACATTACAATGTCCGACAGCCCGACATTAGCCCAACGTTATATTTTATTGTTGGCCCAACATCAAATCTTGACGTTCGCCCGACGTTTGATGCTGGACCAACATCAAAATTTGACAATGGCCCAATGTCATTAATATGACATCTCCAATAAGAGGTCGACCTAATATAGCGCCGATGTTGGGACTGGTATCAATTTAAGAGGTCGCTACCCAGCTAGCCACCTGACGTTGTGCCAACATTGGGCCAATGTAAAAAGTCGTTTTAAGAAGACGTTGGGCCTACATTAAAAATCCGACGTCGCCGCGACGTAAAATTGTCCACCAGCCCAACATCAGCGCGGCGTTTTTGTTTTTTTAATGCTGGCCAAACGTCATTTTGAGATTTCGACCCAACATCAATTATTCAGTCAGTGGTCAGTCATGGTTGTGAAATTAATGTCGGGACAATGTTAGTAATGAGACAAGAATAGGACATCTCAATTTTTACGTCAAACCGAAATCCTACGACGTCAGAATGGGCAGCAGTGAATCAAGTCGGCTAATAGTCATTAAGTTGATGTTGAGCCGATGTCAATGATCCTACATGAATATGACGTCTCAATGATGACGTCAATGCGATATCCTGCCGATGTCAGAACTGACAGCAATGAAACAAGTCGGCAAATGATCATAAAAGTGATGTTGCGCCGATGTCAATAGTCGGACATGAATATGCCATCTCCAATATGACGTCGGGCTAATATCGCGCCGATGTCGGAAAAGATAGCAATTAAGGAGGTCGGTAAATGGTAGTAAAATTGATATCGGTCCGATGTTATTAATTAGACATGAATGTGATAAATATGTCAGGCTGATGTCAGGCAGCAATGAAACAACTCGGCAAATGGTCATTTAATTGATGTTGTGCCGAATTCAATGATTAGACATGAATATGACATCTCAATGATGACGCCATAGCGATATCCTGCCGATGTCAGAACTGGCAGCAATGAAACAAGCCGGCAAATGGTCGCCAGTTCCAACATCGGTACAACATTGACCCAACGTCATATTTGACATCTCTTATTCATGTCGGATTAATGACATCGGCACAACATCAGTTTAATGACCATTTGCCGACTTGTTTAATTGCTGTCAGTTCTGACATCGGCAGGATATCGCTTTGGCGTCATCATATAGAGATGTCATATTGAGGTCCAATTAATAACATTGGCCAGACATCAATTTCACAACCATGTACCGACCTCTTAAATTGCTACCAGATACAACATCATCACAATATCGGACTGACGTCATAGTAGAGATGTCATATTTATGTAGGAGTAATGACATCCGCCCGACATCCATTTCACAACCTTTTACCCACCTTTAAAATTTCGTAAAGTTCCGACATCTGTGCGGTATAGGCCCAAAGTCATATTTTGGATGTCATATTTATGTCTAATTAATAACTGTGACCCGACATCAATTTCACAGCATTTTACCGACCTCTTAAATTACTACCAGTTCCAACATCGGGGCGATAGAAGGCCGATTTTATATTTGAGATGTCATATTCATGTCGAATTATTGACAACGGCACAACATCTATTTAATGACTATTTAATGATTAGTTTCATTGGTGCCATTTATGACATCGGCAGGATATCGCTTTGGCGTCATAATTGAGATGTCATATGGATGTCCAATAAAACTCATTAGTCCGACATCAATGTTACAACCATTTACCGACCTCTTTAATTGCTACCAGTTCCAACATCGGCGCGAAATTATCCCGACGTCATATTGGAGATGACATATTCATGTCAGAATATTGACATCGGCTGAACATCGATTTCATGACTATTTGCCGACTCGTGTCATTGCTGCCAATTCTGACATCGGCGCGATATCGGCTTGACGTCATATTTGTGATGTCATATTGATGTCCAATTAATAACATCCGTCCGACATCAATTCCACATTCAACCATTTACCGACCTCTTAAAATGATATATTCCGACATCGGTACAACATTGGCCCAACGTCATATTTGAGATGTCATATTCATGTTGGTTTATTGACATCGGCCCAACATTAATATTACAACCCTCTATCAAGCTCTTAAATTGGTACCAGTTTCGGCATTGGTGCGATTTTAGCGCGACGTTTTATTTGAGACGTATTTTTTCGTCAACTTAATGACATCGGCACGATATTCAACTACAACCATTTTCCGACTTATTTCATTTCCAAAACCTCCAACTTAAATTCGACGTTGGCGTAATGTTGGCGCGACGTCTGTTTGCCGACCGCGATCTTGCCGAAGACCTGCCGACACCGGTCCGACGTCAGTTAGCTAGCTGGGTACTTATATTTTTGTTAACTTGCTTTGAGAATCTATACTGAATTGAATTTCGTTTAATCGATTACAAACATTAGTAATTCAAAAGTAAAAAAAAAGAAGTATTGCTATAGGGAAATTCATGATCGATTATAAGCGATCGTAAGTGAAATGAAAATTTCGATTTTTGGAATTATTTATATTAAAAAATATACTTTTGTCATGTCCTTGCTGCTGTATATAATTTAGAAGGATATATAAGAATATAAATAACACCTTAAATAGTGTTATGAATATGATTTGAAGGTGGATTATTTCAAATTCAACGCTCTACAAATACTAACTATTACAAAACATACATGCTAAGAAGAGGTGTATATATAGTATACCGATTGCGACCTATGTTTGTAGGACGATAGGATGATAGGTTTAGGAGTAGGCAATAGGTATAGGAATAGGATATTTATAGAATTATGATTTATGAATGAATGTGTGTAAAGGTTAAACAAAATGCATGGATCGGACGTGGAATCTATGCATGTTTTCTAATTTCTTTTTACGTTTTTGATGTTGGTCCTACGTTGGCCATTTGACATTGGGCCATTGTCAAATTTTGATGTTGGTCCAGCATCAGAAAATGACGTTGGGCCAATGTTGGGTTAGCGGACATTCAAACGTCGGGCGAACGTCAAGATTTGATGTTGGGCCAACGTCAAGATTTGATGTTGGGCCAACAATAAATAACGTTGGGCTAATGTCGGGCTGGCGGACATTTTAATGTCGGGCCAACGTCAGAATTTTATGTTGGCCCAACGTCAGGATTTGATATTGGGCCATTGGCGGAAATTGACGTTGGACCAACATCACAGAATGATGTCGTGATAATGTTGGGCTAGCGGACATTTTAACCTCGAGCCGACATCATAATGTTATGTTGGTCCAATGTCATGAGTTGATGTTGGGCCATTGTTGGAAGTTGACGTTATGCCAATATCACAAAATGACGTAGTGACGATGTTGGGCTGGCGGACATTTTAACGTCGAGCCCACATCAGAATTTGATATCTGTCCTATGTCAGGATTCGGTGTTGGGCCATTGTCGGAAATTGACATTTGCCCGACATCACAAAATGATGTTGGGACAATGTTAGGCTGGCGGACATTTTAACGTCGGGCGGACGTCAAAACTTGATTTTCTCTCAACGTCAGGAATCGATGTTGGGCCTACGTTAGAACTGACATTGGGCCATTGTCAATAATTGATGTTGGGCCGAAATCGCTAAATGACGTTGGGCCAGCATTAAAAAAAGACGCCGACCTGATGTTGGGCTGGCGGACATTTTAACGGCTCGGTGACGTCGCATGTCGCATGTTGGCCCAATGTCCCCTTACAACGAAAATGACATCGGCCCAACGATGGCACGACGTCAGGTGGCTAGCTGGGTAGTCCTTTTATGAATAATTAACTTGCCCTACATCAATGTGTACCTGCCCCGGGCAAGTGCTACTGTCGAGACCTGGTTTACCATTTCGTGACCCACTGGCACGGATAGAATTGGTGCACGGATAGAATTGGTGCAAACTGCAAATCTTTCTCAACAAAATTTCTGCTGCATTTGTGCTACAGCAGATTGTAAGCCTATCCATGATTTTCTCCGGCTCTCCATTCCACATTGGATGAATGGAAATGGGTGTTGGTACTTATACTATAGACCAGCAGCCCAGATCCAGAGGGGTTTGGTACATCAAAAAGCCTACTGATTTCTGGACATGTATGAACATTTAGAGAGGAATGTCTTACCATGGACGACCGGACCGTATCTGCCAGGGTCTTCCCACCATCCCCGGGGCCAAGGCTCCTTTGCGGCTTGCGCCTCCAAAATATGGCCCCTGGGAAATACTCCATTGTGCGAATGTACCCTTGTTATCTGCTCACTGCGGGGTCAGGGAATCGTGAACAAAAGAAAACAACACTCGTGCATCTTGCGTTCTTCAGAAAACTTCATTTTGGCTGTTTTGAAGTACGAAATACATGTTTAATGCATTTAAGATACCGTCCCAAACATCTCTTTTAGAAATAGTTTAAATTCTTTTCTTGACTACGTTTACATTTACTTAAAGGCAAACATTCAGAGCCCTTAATTATAAAGCTTGCCAGAATGTATCTAATTCTAAATTTTTTGATAACCAATTTGTATTTTTAAAATGAATTCTTTTTATAATTATATTATTGTTCCCATTTTTATGCATTCAGGACTAATTCAAGATCATGGAACTGATGACGGCATGAGAGCAGTTCTTCACTTTTCCAGTGGAGCAGAAAGGACAATAACAAATAAGCCAATAAGGTATGTCTATTTATGTGACACATTTGCTCATGCCACATTTTTCTTGCCCAAAGAAAAAACGTGAATACATGTAAGTACATGTTATGGCAAATGCCAGATGGGAAAACAGTTATTGAAGTGTCCATTTTTCCATGAACATCGTACAGGCATAAAACATGTTCTTTCTGTGTAGGATTCCAAACAAGTTGGTTTACAGGAAAAAGTTACAACAAAATATAAAAATTGCCCTGTACAATAGGTATGCCACTAGTTGCCAGAACGTGATTTGCCATAGTGTTACACTTACAGCAAGCTTGCTTACAGTCTTGTTTAGTTGAAAATAAATATCAGTTGCCCGATGGGCAAGCAAACTAGTCCATAAGTTAACTTGCCCTACATCTATTTGTACATGCCCCATATATCGTGACCCACTGGCAATGCTAGATATTGTGCAAATCTCCCTCAAAAGTTATATATTTCTGAAAATGTGTTTGTGCTGTCCAGCAGATTGCACACATCTATAGGCCTATCCATGATTTTCCCTGGCTCTCCATTCCACATATGGAAATGGATACTGGTGCTTATAGACCGGTAGCGCAGAGGGTTTGGTGCATCGATAAAGCGTACTGGTTTCTGAACAATACATTAGGATGGAAATGTAACAAAACAAATACAAATTTATATATGAGTCTGCCGGGGTCTAGGGTGGATAAAGTTGTCAAATAAGATTTCTAATTTGAGGTACCTCAACGGGATATTAGTGAATTATGCTCTCAAATTTCACATTAAAAATGTGTATTTACTGGAAATCGTACTACTCGTAGTGCAAACCCACCCATAGATTTGCATGTGATTGTTCATCCATTCCAAGTCCGAGATGAAACTTGAAAGCACACATTTGAGTGACAATCTCCTGTTAAAATGTCAGTTTCCTCCTGCCAATGGCTCAAATGCAAAATATAAATATGAAATTTATTTGTTTTTTATTACAGCTGCTCTCCATCCAGTCAGGGCAGAGCTGAATTCGACAGTGGGGCCTGCCGTGGTGCCAGTTTCAACCATTGGACTGGATGAGGTCAAACAGTGATTTTGGTCATCGTGACCATCTGGGCAGACGTAGCACCCATTTCAGCGACCGTCAGGACAAGAATGGTATCTGGGCCCAGGGGCCCGATTACGGACCAGCGATATTTACCATGGTAATTAGCATCATTGGTTCTAACTCATTGATATCAATATGCTAGAATAGTATAAAACTCAAAAGAATGTAGCAGATCACACATATACTTCCCTTACTCATTCAACCGTAAAGGCTTGCACAAGAATATTTAGAGATCAGTGGAACTAGGGCTGGTCCTGGGTCATGATCGTGCTCTCGGCCACAGGTCCGCTCATCAAGTCGGGCGTAACATCGGTTACAATCTCTGTGGGGGACGATCTGATGTACGACGCGGATGTGACAATGAGTTCGACCACCGTTATCGTCGTGAAGCGCGCTTCGACCAACCAGGCGGTGGTGATGCTGGAATTCTGCATCCTACAATTTATTCCCAAATTCTTTGAAATTTTGTTCAATACTAACTCATAGCCTAGGAAACATACAAATGTCAAATTAGCACATAACATATTTGACCAGGATTAATATTTTAATGGTGCTTTTCACGTTTTAGGGGTTACTGAATTTTGTCCATGTCTTTTTTTGGTAACGCGAGTTAACAAACAGGATTCTTCTGTAAAGGTTCCTAAATATAGCTCTGTCAGTCTTTTTTGTGTTATCTAGTTAGTGCAAATCTACTTAATCCTTGGTGATAAAATCAGCCTACAGTTCGATAAAATAATGTGAGTTACTGCACATTGAAGTAGTCAATGTACCATAAAGTGTAACGCGAGTTACCGTGGAAATGCCCTTATCACCTTGAAAATTTCAAACTTAGATAAAGGAGGATCTTTTGTTATTATGGAGGAATATGGACACACCATAATACTAGTAGTGTTGATTCAACTGTAGTTTCTGTTATTAGCTGAAATAAATTTTGGTTAAAAATATGAGATTTAGAATGTTTGTATTTCCTGAATGAAGGTATCTTAATCTACCTTCTATAAAATTTGATCATCAGAAATCATGTTTAAGTATGTTTTTTCATCAAATAAAAATTACTCAGATTACAGTGCTTGAATGGGCGGCAATCTTTGAAGTGGCCCGTTTCTCCCTTGTTTTAAAACTGCTAAAGCCATTTTCCAAATCTCTGTTACTCATTTTCATAGGGTTTGCCTTCGTCTGAATATGAAGAATTTTACTGTGATGGGGGCCATCTAAAAATTACATATGCATATTTTGGTCCGAAATTTACCATGTGGTCCACCCCCCCCCCCCCCCCCCCCCCCCCCCCAATCTCTTGGGATCGCGCGTGACTTCACCGCTCGCCGGGTAGTCTCCATCATGTGTTCAGTCGTTCCGGATCCTGCATGCAGTGCAGCAGGGATGCCAGTTTTCAGGCAAAAGCCTGAATTTCAGGCCCCTAGCTCCTACAAATTCAGGCTTATTTGTACTGTTTTGCACACAAACAAAGTATCAAGACTCCATTTTCAGGCTATCAACCTGCAGGTCACTGGCATCCCTGAGTGCAGCCATTGCTTGCTTGAGACACGAAGCCTTGCAAACAATGAGACCCCCCTCCCCCTGTATGCATACCATACACATCGGTGCGAACCCCCTCCCCCCTTTTGTGCGTACATACTTTGTAGATGGCCTATAACCATGTCTAAATTGCCTACGAAGGACCACTTATTGGTCTTATTGTGGTGTAAGGTCACAAATCATCTTCTAAATTACAGCAAATTTGTATATGAATTATAGTTTTAGCATTTCTGACATGATTTAAACAGAATTATGGTAACGTAACATGCTGTTCAAATTACCTTGATTACGAAATTTCTGACAGGACATACATTAAATGATCACGGTGGACGATCGTATCTTCAACTTATGCTGTTAGGTAAAGACAAAATCCTGTCTCGTTCTCGGATCGATAGAATTCAAAAGTCATCACAGGATCTCGGATTTATGCATTCAACTATTATTGTACTATTTTTTGTTTAAATGTACACTGATAGCAATTTGTTCATTTTAAATTTGAATCTTAGACTTAAATTTTCAATTTATCCGCATAGAGCGTACATGTACATAATATAGAATAAAGTAACATTTTCATGAATTGTGCTCTAATTTATTATTGTACCTTTTTAAAAATTATTTGTTGTGTATTATGTTTTTCATTTATTTTTTTTATTGTGACTTTTAGACTTAAATCTTCTAATTGGCAATACACTATTATTTTTTTTCACTGTATAAAAGTCAAATTGGCAACTATGCAAAAAATAGAAGACTAGTTTGGATGAACTTGGAACAATTGAGCTAACATGTAAAAATGGCAAGTTAAAATAAGATGTTGCCAATTTGGAGTTGCCAATTTGAGTGTTTATGTACTAAAATGTTGTTACTTCTTGATGGGTTAAAATAACAACTGTAAATTTTAGTTTTAAAGGGGACCACCAGGCAAAGAACAACACATTATTATATGTTTTGGTACCGTTTTGTGATATCAGATACCCAACATTTTGCAAAGGGTTGTGTAATTCATAAACAAAGCAATTAATTTCCACTACTTACGGAACCACTGCTATTTCCTGGTTCCATACGGGCCAACCATTTGCGAGTGCGCCAATGCTATTCACGCGCACGTTTGTAAACAATAGATTCCCGGGCGATTCGTTCGCTCTGCACACGTTGCAATTCACCGCACACATAGCAGTCTGCGTAATTCAAACCGCATGAACGCATGCTTTAGCATGGTGATGCGTTTCCAATTATATATTTTTTTTCTGGAAACATATTTTTGTGAACTTGTTGATGGAATGGAATACTAAAGATGTTACCTTTCTTTAATAAGAATATTATTTTTGGGTGGTGGTACCCTTTAAGTTGAGTGAGGTTTAAGTTTAATTTTGTTTGAAGTTTATGTGTATGTACACTTACATGTATGTAAAGCATTATTATGTGTTATATGCGAAAATGATCACTTCACGGAAATGCACGTTTTTCCAAAATGCTCAACATTTGCACTTGTAAAAAAAAAGAAGATGTTTTTAGCTAATATATTGGCCATCATTTGCAACACTGTTCCCATCCTCCCTAATAGGTTATGAAAATCAATTTTGGAAGACATATTGACCTTTGGGCCCACTGTCTAAATGGGCATAACATATGACAGGCACGTTTGTAAACAATATATTCCCGGGCGATTCGTTCGCTCTGCACACGTTGCAATTCACCGCACACATAGCAGTCTGCGTAATTCAAACCGCATAAACGCATGCTTTAGCATGGTGATGCGTTTCCAATTTTTTTTTCTTTTTTCTGGAAACATATTTTTGTGAACTTGTTGATGGAATGGAATACTAAAGATGTTACCTTTCTTTAATAAGAATATTATTTTTGGGGTGGTGGTACCCTTTAAGTTGAGTGAGGTTTAAGTTTAATTTTGTTTGAAGTTTATGTGTATGTACACTTACATGTATGTAAAGCATTATTATGTGTTATATGCGAAAATGATCACTTCACGGAAATGCACGTTTTTCCAAAATGCTCAACATTTGCACTTGTAAAAAAAAAATGATGTTTTTAGCTAATATGTTGGCCATCATTTGCAACACTGTTCCCATCCTCCCTAATAGGTTATGAAAATCAATTTTGGAAGACATATTGACCTTTGGGCCCACTGTCTAAATGGGCATAAAATATGACAGGCACGTTTGTAAACAATAGATTCCCGGGCGATTCGTTCGCTCTGCACACGTTGCAATTCACCGCACACATAGCAGTCTGCGTAATTCAAACCGCATGAACGCATGCTTTAGCATGGTGATGCATTTCCAATTATATATTTTTTTTCTGGAAACATATTTTTGTGAACTTGTTGATGGAATGGAATACTAAAGATGTTACCTTTCTTTAATAAGAATATTATTTTTGGGTGGTGGTACCCTTTAAGTTGAGTGAGGTTTAAGTTTAATTTTGTTTGAAGTTTATGTGTATGTACACTTACATGTATGTAAAGCATTATTATGTGTTATATGCGAAAATGATCACTTCACGGAAATGCACGTTTTTCCAAAATGCTCAACATTTGCACTTGTAAAAAAAAAATGATGTTTTTAGCTAATATGTTGGCCATCATTTGCAACACTGTTCCCATCCTCCCTAATAGGTTATGAAAATCAATTTTGGAAGACATATTGACCTTTGGGCCCACTGTCTAAATGGCATAAAATATGACAGGCACGTTTGTAAACAATAGATTCCCGGGCGATTCGTTCGCTCTGCACACGTTGCAATTCACCGCACACATAGCAGTCTGCGTAATTCAAACCGCATGAACGCATGCTTTAGCATGGTGATGCGTTTCCAATTATATATTTTTTTTCTGGAAACATATTTTTGTGAACTTGTTGATGGAATGGAATACTAAAGATGTTACCTTTCTTTAATAAGAATATTATTTTTGGGTGGTGGTACCCTTTAAGTTGAGTGAGGTTTAAGTTTAATTTTGTTTGAAGTTTATGTGTATGTACACTTACATGTATGTAAAGCATTATTATGTGTTATATGCGAAAATGATCACTTCACGGAAATGCACGTTTTTCCAAAATGCTCAACATTTGCACTTGTAAAAAAAAAATGATGTTTTTAGCTAATATGTTGGCCATCATTTGCAACACTGTTCCCATCCTCCCTAATAGGTTATGAAAATCAATTTTGGAAGACATATTGACCTTTGGGCCCACTGTCTAAATGGGCATAAAATATGACAGGCACGTTTGTAAACAATAGATTCCCGGGCGATTCGTTCGCTCTGCACACGTTGCAATTCACCGCACACATAGCAGTCTGCGTAATTCAAACCGCATGAACGCATGCTTTAGCATGGTGATGCATTTCCAATTATATATTTTTTTTCTGGAAACATATTTTTGTGAACTTGTTGATGGAATGGAATACTAAAGATGTTACCTTTCTTTAATAAGAATATTATTTTTGGGTGGTGGTACCCTTTAAGTTGAGTGAGGTTTAAGTTTAATTTTGTTTGAAGTTTATGTGTATGTACACTTACATGTATGTAAAGCATTATTATGTGTTATATGCGAAAATGATCACTTCACGGAAATGCACGTTTTTCCAAAATGCTCAACATTTGCACTTGTAAAAAAAAAATGATGTTTTTAGCTAATATGTTGGCCATCATTTGCAACACTGTTCCCATCCTCCCTAATAGGTTATGAAAATCAATTTTGGAAGACATATTGACCTTTGGGCCCACTGTCTAAATGGGCATAAAATATGACAGGCACGTTTGTAAACAATAGATTCCCGGGCGATTCGTTCGCTCTGCACACGTTGCAATTCACCGCACACATAGCAGTCTGCGTAATTCAAACCGCATGAACGCATGCTTTAGCATGGTGATGCGTTTCCAATTATATATTTTTTTTCTGGAAACATATTTTTGTGAACTTGTTGATGGAATGGAATACTAAAGATGTTACCTTTCTTTAATAAGAATATTATTTTTGGGTGGTGGTACCCTTTAAGTTGAGTGAGGTTTAAGTTTAATTTTGTTTGAAGTTTATGTGTATGTACACTTACATGTATGTAAAGCATTATTATGTGTTATATGCGAAAATGATCACTTCACGGAAATGCACGTTTTTCCAAAATGCTCAACATTTGCACTTGTAAAAAAAAAATGATGTTTTTAGCTAATATGTTGGCCATCATTTGCAACACTGTTCCCATCCTCCCTAATAGGTTATGAAAATCAATTTTGGAAGACATATTGACCTTTGGGCCCACTGTCTAAATGGGTATAAAATATGACAGGCAGTAAGACTTCTCATTCATCAAGCATTGACTTGGTAAGATTGACAAAATAGGAACCTGACATGGTCTCACTCAAAGCGCCCTAAAACAAAAACTACACGTCCATAAGTACTTTTCTTGGTATCGTTGTTTATTAGAAAGGACCCTTTATCAAATTTTACAACTATGAGAGCATTTGAAATTGAATGATTCTTATTTCACATATATTATCTTATGAACTTTCAATGGAATTAAAACCAATGCTGCATGAGTATAGGTATTTGTCCTGCAACGGCCTGATTGAGAATTACTAAAATGTTCATGTCAATTTTCTTGTTTGAAAAGATATTTAATATCTGTATACATTTATTTGCATTCAAATAACCTTTATTTTTTTCATGATAATGGAATGTGGGTTGCGTTCATATTGTGGTGTGTTATTCTTTCATGTACATTTCTACATGACTGAATTTTCATTTTACAGGGTTTGAATTCATGCTTCTACGCACGGTTAATCTATGCACGTATTCATCATACAAAATCCTGTACGAATGATGTTGCTACGGGTAACAAGGATGATCTATATAAATAATTAATATATATATTTTTAAAATCACGATGTCCAGAGCCTCTTTGTATATGACTTGAAAGTTCTTGGTTGTCTGGGTGTGGCTCATTGACTGACTTGCATGTATTGGGTGTGATTTGCTGTGGTACAGAGGATAAAACAGAGAAAAACAAGTATTCATTATCCATTAGTGGTGAAGTGTGATTTCATCAAAAATCTATTTTAGAATTGTCAATTTGAACTTCTTTTCCTAAAGAGCATGAAGGCATGATATCTATTCAGTGGCATAGCGTGGTCGGACTGATTGGGTGAGGGGGGGGGGGCACGCAACATTATTGGGGGGGGGGCCCACACCTTATGTATTTCTTGTTTTTTCCAAATAATGTCCCTTATGTTTTCTATTTTTTTCTCCAAATTATTGGGGGGGGGGGGGGAGGGCTCGTTCCCCCCCGCCACCTCGTCGCTACCGCACTGAATCTATCCCACATCTAAATGGTCCTCTCAGCCCCATACTTGTTTTCATTTGCATCACTTCAAACTGACTACAAATGGTTCGTATAACTCATTTGCACTATTCAGTTTGTTCCTTGGGTCTGTGTGGTTATATTTGGTCTCACTTAACGGTCACTAAAATCGAAGTTAGCAAGACTTCATTAGCTGCAGAGCTCTATGCCTTAGCTAGG